>CM030358.1:154118705-154423258 GCA_017893485.1 Hemerocallis citrina | reverse complement strand
CCTTCGTTAATCACGTTTGACTGATATATTATCCAAACCAGGATTCTGATACCACCAAAAATCTTGTCACGCCCCGCTTCCCAAAAATACGGAATACGAGTACATGACATTGGCCCAGCGAATGACTAACGTCACTCATAAGCTGTTTATCCGATCAACTTAACAATATAATCATTACAGAACAATTGCGCAAGCAATAATAATGATATCAGGAACAAAATACTTGAAAAGAAGCAATATATAATATCCAAGTACAATAATCCAACATCTGGAAACAATAATAAAAAGTCGGGACATAAGCCCAAAACAATAATAATCCAATCCAAAAATAATAACAAGTCACAATACATTAAGTTTATTAAAGCAATAAGCAATTTAAAAAGCAGAAATTTTCAGAATGTTTGTTCTCCAATTCCAGCAAGCAATTCTCCTTCATTACCTGTATACACTTCATCTAAAAAGATGAGAAAAATTTTCCTTAGAGCAAGTCATGGACAGCAAATAGAGAAAGCAGGGAACAATAGAATAACAGTATAACAATGAATCAATGGATTAATAGGATTCAATAACATAGGACAATAATCATGATAATTGATACAATGGTTATAAAAAATGATTCAATATTTGGTAACAGTAATCATTGATCAATAACAATAACAATTAGTCAATATTCGATATCAATAGGAACAATGATGAGCAATATGTAATGTCGATGTGTAATCCTTATGTTTATTAATCATTTTAATTCCTAACTAATGCACGTACTACTGTGTCCCATTTGTGCCGTACCACAGGTTCGATGCATACAATCAATTTCGTTTAGACTATAGTGGTAGACTCTATAGTTCATGTACTGGGTATGATGACGATAACAATATAACACTGGCCATGTGTAATTTCTTACACGATGACGATAACAATAATAACGCGGGCCAATGTGCAATTTCTTACACAATGACGATATCAATAATAACACGGGCCATCATCCGAGTACAGTTTCTATATCATCAACTACTCTAGTCAATCCCTTAAACCCCGGCTTGTTAATTATTTATCAATGCAACAATACAATATGCAATTATAAGACATGAGATGAACAATAGTATCAATAGGGGAAACAATAGGATGATAACATGGAGTAGGATATTTAGAATGATGAAAATAACTCATTAGGGTTATGCAATGCAACATATATACATCAATTCATGTAATATTACGATATAGGAATAATTAATTCATTAAAAAGTAGTATCCAAAATTCTGGACAGCAAGCACAACCTGTACAAAAATACAGTTTCCTGCTGACTCAGAAATCGAAAGTTGAATCCGTTAGAAAATCTGGAAACTAGACTTCCATACGGTTCCAGCGCATATTTAAAGTTCAAATTCCGACAACAGTAGCAAGGTCGAACACATGTTTCTTAATAAATTTTATGTTTAGGCAGAAATTCGACATCTTGTTGTTTTAATTTTTGAATCAGCAAAAACTAAATATTAAAATCAGTAAAAATATTTTATGGACTCCTAAACATGTTAACCAACAATCTGAAAATTTTCATATCAAAATTTTATAATTTGATTAGTCTTTTTACTGTTTAAACATGAAAGGTACGAGAATCTGAAAATCTGAAAGTAAAAACACAGCTGTAGTAAAACGGGTATAACTTTTGCTAAAAAACTCGGAATTCGAAAATTCAAGATGATCTGAAAACTATAAAGATAAGGCTACAATTCATATTCAGAAAGTATTTCATTTTAAGGTCATTTACCGGTTCGAAAACAGCGATCAAAGTTCAGGTCAGCAAGTATATATAGTTTTTAGGGTATTTTTCTTGAAAATAAATTAATTAAACATGATGGATATCGATTCTTTAGTCAATAAATTGTATACTCAGCATGATGGGTGTCAATGCATGATAAATAAAATTAGAACACGCTCATACATCAATGTATCATCAATCAATCATCAATCAATCAACCAACAACCAACCTAGCAATTGTCTCTACAATAGTTTATTTGTGTGTCAATTATATGAACAACCCTATTGTCAATTCTATATGCACTCATGAAAGATCCAAACATTAGAATAAAAGTGGCACGATGTCAAGAATATTGGGGTTAGCTCGTGTAAACCCTCAATAGACCCAACGAATAGATGAACAATGGATAGTACGATAACAAAGAGATCTACTTGCAAGAATTTCAATAACACTTTAATTTGATACAATTAGAAATTCAAGAGGAAGGTAACTTGCCTATTAGACGGTTAATTCGAATATAGAATAACAGGATGTGAATCTCGGATAACCGAACTTAAATCTGCAACAACACGAACCCACGAATGCATAATATATCACGTGTATAATACGTGCAATAGAGCCAATAACATCAACAGCAAAGAGCTACAACAGCAACCACAGTAAAAGAGACAACAGCCAACACAGAAGAGGGAGAGAAAGGGCACGGGGGTCTGGCACTGGACGAGGGCGTGGATGGTGGGAGGTGGTCGGCGCGAAGGCATTGACGAAGTGGGTCGACGGATTTGGGGGGCGGGGGGGGGGGGGGGGGGGTGGTCGGTCGTCGTTAATGTCGAGGAGAGCGGAAAAGGATGATGGGGGTGGAGTCTTGGGCTACTGGACGACGAGGTAGGTGGGGCGGTGCTCATGGGAGGTGTCGACGGGAGTGGGGGTCGCCGAAGTTGGGTATTTGGTCGGAGAAGACGAAGTTAGCGATGGGTTTAAGGAAATTTGGGCGGGAAACAGATCAGGAGAGAGAACGGAAGGAGAGAGAATAAGCGGCTAGGGTTTCGATTTGTGTGCAAAAATTAGGGTTTGCATTAGAGTTGTATTTATAGGGTACAATTGGGGTACTGGGGTACTGGGTTAGAGGTTTAGGGTTCAATAAAAGCGGTTTTGGGTCAAAAAAAAATCAAATTGAATTTTAGGGTTCAATTAAGAGATAGATCTAAATTAATAGGGTTCAAATAAAAACACCAATAATAAATAAGAGGACAATAGGATCGACAATAAAAGCTCAATCAAAAGAACAAAGAACTTCATGAACGAAAATTGAAATCCAAATAAATAGATAAATAATTCAAATGAAAACAATATAAGTTGGCTTGAAATTAAATTAGAATTCACCACGAAAATCAGATCAAGTACGAAAACAAAATAATTTATTAAATGTACTTTAATTAAATAATCAAGGAATAACGATTTATAGTTATAATTATAAAAATAATAAAATCACAATAAAATAATTATTCGGATTTAACAATTTATTAAAATGACCCAATATATATATATATATATATATATATATATATATATATATATATATATATATAATTTGGACTCAAATACAAATAGTTGATCAATAAGATCTAAAAAATAAGATAAAAACACATCATTATTTGAAATGAATAAATTTTCGATTAGAAAAACACTTTAATATAAAATCCAAAACAATTTAAACAATTAATGAATTTTAATATCGAAATACAGAAAATATTCAGAAAATACGTATTTGCGGGAATGGGGGTTACAACCATGAAGAACATAAATGAGACACATTAATATAAATTTTTCGATTAGAAAAACACTTTAATATAAAATCCAAATCAATTTAAACAATTAATGAATTATAATATCGAAATACAGAAAATATTCAGAATATACGTATTTGCAGGAATGGGGGTTACAACCATGAAGAACATAAATGAGACACATAAAAACAATTTTTTTTTTCCTTCAGACAAATTGAAAAATTGTAAATAGAATGCATATGAAAATGTTTCAAACAACATCATAGTTATAAAGAGGGGAACAAATCTTTGAAAAATTATGAATAGGTTTCAGAATCTTTCTAAATTTTAACCTAACCTAATCACAGTCAAATTTAACTTAGGTTGCTTCTAATAGACATGAAAACAATGGAAAAACCCATCAATACATGAAATCATTAATCATGAAGGTAGAATTAGTTAGTACCTTTTTGTGTTAGCAATCAAGAGAGAAACCCAAGAGCTGAGAAGCTTCAATGAAGAAATGTTCCTTAGGGCAGTAGACAACAATGAAGAAAGCTTCAATGAAGAAATGTTCCTTTCAAGAGGAAAGGAGAGGAGAGGAGACGGGGGCTTCGGGCAGGAGACGATGACGGTGACAGCAAGTTGGAGTTAGGGTTTTGGCAACAGGAGCGACGATAGCGATGGGGGGCGCCGGAGGCTGGAGACGACGATGGCGTCGAGGAGAACGGATACGGTGGTGTTGGCGACCGGGGAGGTCAGGGACGGCGGGAGTTGATTTTCGATTTAGGGTTTTTAGGGAAAGGGAGGCGATTTTCAATTTGGGATTTCAGAGAGAAAAAGTGAGAGAGAGAGAGAGAGGGAGGGAGAAATGAAAAATATATTGGGGATTTAGCATTTTTTGGTGTCTATGCCGGCGCTTGTAAATAAAACGCCGGTATAGGTCCCTATATTCCGGTGTTTATCCAACAAACGCCAGAAAATATGCTGCTTATTTCGGGGCACATTTAATTATGGTTCTATGCCGGCGTTTCATACAAACGCTTGGATAGAAATGCCGGTATAGACACTTTTTCTTGTAACTAGATTTCTTGATTATAACTAGATTTTTTTCCATTATTATTTATTTTCATTTTATTTTGATGACTCAATGTAACACTGAGTTTGTTAGTAGTAATAGTTAGAGTATTAGGGATTTAGGAAGTTTAAAATTCATGACCTCTTGGCTTTAAAGATTGACAAACTACATGAGTAAATGATTCTGAGAAGAAAATTGTTGTTGGAATATGATGGTTAAAGCCTATTTGAGTTGTACTGGATAGGAATGGCATGCACGCAACCTTAACAACTCTTTTACCATTCTTTTTGTTTTTTTGGCTTTTCTGTTATTGACATTCCTTTTGAACTTTTGATTTTGATTGATTCACGTGCATTTCTTGACCGGGGAATCATACTGATCCTGTAAAATGCCAGAAAACCACAAAGAAAGCTCCATCAAAATGGAGCAAATGCAGCGAGGACCAAGAAGAGGAAGATAAAGAGGAAAAGGAATTAAAGTTGGGTGCAGGGTGTTGAGTTTAACCCTCAACCCGAGATAAAAATAAAAAACAAATCAAAAAAATAAAAACAAACAAAAGCCAACAACATACAAATACACAAGATTTTTTTAGGTTCACCAAATATAATGACTAATTCTGTGCGCAGAGACACACTCCTGCGATTTTCAATAGAAAATATGATGAAAAACATGTTACAATCACTCAAGAATTCACCACCAAGGTGTAGGGTTTATCTTCTTCTCCCTCTCTCAATAGTGATTGCCCACGACTCTCTCTTGATAATAGAACCATTGGAATTAACCCAAATAATTGTACACCATACTTATATATAGGATTACAATAGATTAGATCCAAGTCGTAGAAGAGGCGGTCAACTGCAAAGTCAGAGAGTTTAAGCAGTTGGCTGCTCTTCTGGCAGTCGATTGCATTTACTCTTTGGAAAGTCAAAGAGCTAGCCCCAGTCGTCTGCCTTCTTTTCTATATTTGGCAGTTGACTGCCCTGTATCGGCAGTTGACTATCAATTGCTGTGTTCTTCTTGCTATTGTTGTTGCTGCTGCATGCTTCTCACTGATGTTGCGCTTCTCTCTTCTTCTTCACCATGTTCTTGTCGATTGGATTCACTAATTCCAACAATCTTCCACTTTGAGATGTATACACGAAGTATCTAACATGTAATTCATTTCTCTTTTGGCCTATTCAAGTCCTTGCGCCTCTGCGAGTCTCCAATCAATCAACTTGGTCACAATTCGACAGCAGAATAGCAAAAATGAAGCTTCTTGTTATCCCCTACATTCATGAGCATGTTCGCCGGAATTCTTAGTGCCAAGAATATTCGATACCTTCAACCACTTTTTTAAAATGGAATACTGATAAAGTGATATCTAATTTGAATCTTCGATACATAAGACAACCAACGGCTGAGGCATAAGGGATTGCAATTATCTCCTTCATGTTTGCCTCCGATGTAAGACATAAGTCCATAGCCTTGTAGACACTATCTCATACATAAGACTACTAACGGCTGAGGCGCAAGAGACTGTAATTATCTCCTCCATATTTGTCCCTGATGTAAGACACAAATCCATAGATAAATTGAAGTGTGCACTCAAGGAATAACTAACTGGCTTTGCACCATCCATATTGAATCGTTTCAACACTTTCATCACGTAGTCCGCCTGTGACAACTAAAGCTTCTTACTCTGCCTGTCTCTACTGATTTTCATGCCAAGAATTTTCTTTACTTCACCTAAATCCTTCATAGGAAGCTGAGAAGCTAGCAACTATTTCAGATCATTAATTTTCTTTATACATGAACTTACTAACAACATGTCATCCATATATAAAACTAAAATTACCATGTTGTTGTTATCATACCATGCACATAGACACAATGATCTGATTCGCACCTCTAGAATTTCTTTCCTCGTATGAAACAATTGAACTTCAAGCACCATTTCCTCGGTGCTTCTTTTAGCCAATATAGACTCTTCTTCAGTCAACAAATCATATCTTCTTTTCCTTTGATTTTAAAAACATGCAGGTTGTTTCATATACAGCTCTTCTTCTACATCACAATGGAAGAACATTGTTTTTACATCCAACTGCTCTAAGGGCGAATTTTTCATTACCACTATGTTGAGCAGAACCCTAATTGAAGCAATCTTTACAACTGGCACTAAGATTTCACTGTAGTTAACACATTCTCATTGAGAAAAATCTTTAAAAAGTCTCGCCTTGAACCTCTTGCTACCATCTACCTCATCCTTGATTATTAAAATCCATCTGTTCATAAGAGCACGCTTCCCTGTAGGTAACTTGATTATGTATCAAGGAGTTCATCTCATCCTTCATGCCAGACTCCCACTGAATTCAAGCACTATCTTTCAAAACCTCTTCAGAGTCTCTAACTCGCCTGAATCTGTGAACAGAACATGCTAGTGAACTGTGTTGACTTATGTATCATATTTCACTATCGGTCTTCTATCTCGTAATGACCTTCTCAAAGCAGGTACTGGTTCACTGACCGATTCAGGATCCCTAAATGGCTTTGGTTGTACATGTTCGTCTTAGACATCCTGCTCATTCTCATTAGGCTCCTCGTGAGCCTCTTGTACTACCAATGGTCTATGTATCTGTTGATGCACTATAGGGGCCTCAACACTGGGACCATCTTCGAAACTTGAATTTGAATTTGAATTTGAATCTGAATCTGAATTTGAATTTGAATTTGAATGTGGATTTGGATATGAACCTGTTATATTGCCCTGACTTGTGTGCCTGTTTTTGTATAAAAGATCTTCATTGAAGACTATATTCCTGCTATGAATGACCTTATTATTCTCAAAATCTCACAGTTTGTAACCATACTCATCGCTACCATAGCCAATGACGACACTCACTAGATTTTGAATCCAGTTTTCTATCTTCTTTCCCTGTCAATTAGTGAATATGCAATACAACGCGAATAATTAACAGGTTTACATGACCATAATTCTTGAGGTATGCCCCTATCAGGAACACTAGATGGGAAACGGTTGATCAAGTACATTGTTGTATCCACTGTAGTTGCCCATAGATGGACAGGTTGATCCACATGAAGTCTCATGCATCTCGCCCTTTCGAGTATGACACGTTTCATTCTTTCAGCTACTTCATTCTTCTATAGAGTTCTAGGAACCATCCTCATTCCTTGGATACCTTCTTGTGCCAGATAATCACTAAACTTTTTTGCTTGTGTACTCACCACTTATGCTTTCACTTTATAACCCATCTCATTTTCAATTCTGGCATTCTCAAACACCTCGGACTTCTCAAGAATTTCCATAACTCAAACTTTTCTAGTAGAATCATTGATGAATGTAATGAAGTGTCTCTGACCACCATAAGAGAATTCTTGAGCTGGACCCTACGCATCTGTATGTACCAAATCTAGCATAAACCCATCTCAACTTTCTTCAGCCAATCTCTGGAACAAAGCTTCTTGACACCTTTTTCACTAAGATGCTCCAAGCTAACATGTCATAAGATTGATGGAGTTTTACTTGTTGATGCCATGAAAATGATTTCACTTGAATCATCTCTTCTGAGTAAATACAACGTGCCAGCATATTTTGTTTTTGCCACCAATCTAGCATCTATAGTAATCTTCCAATCTCCATATCTAAATGTTGTTACAAGCTCTTCTTTATCCAATTTGCTGATTGAAGTCAAGTTCATTCTCAAGCCTGGAGTGTGTCTCGCTTCATGCAATACTAATTGCCCATTATTATGAGCTTTCACTGTAAATTTCATTCCAACAAATGAGCAATTATGCCTATTTCCAACTGTGACTGAACCAAAGTCACATATCCTGTAATTTTCAAAAGCATCCCTCATTGGTGTACAATGATAAGAAGCATCTGAGTCTATAAATCAATCTTCTTGTATCATATCAACTCCAACAGGTAAACACAAATTATATAAATGAGTTTCGTTGCTTACCACATTGGATCCTTGTAACCCACCTTGATGTCTCTCGTACTATTCGCATTGGTCTCTTCTGTGTCTTGGATTATGACAATGCCAACACTCGCCTTTACAATTTTCTACGCTTGACTTTAACCTGTGATTCATTCTTTTCCCCCTTCCTTATGTGTTGCTTCTCACACGGTTCTCAGCTGACAACGCAGAGTTACTAGAAGATGACGAAGAATCTTTTTTTCTTTTCCTTCTCACCGCCTCTTTCATGATGCTGCTCACAATGTTCTTTAGAGTGGTTGCACCAGTCATAATACTTGTGCTAGTCTATTCTAACGAACCGTAACTGGTGAGGGTAAGAAACCATGGCTAATCACCATCAGATTTGTACATTCCAACCACATATCAGCATCTCAACAGGATCTGATCTACGGATGAGATCTATCTTTCCACTTCTAACCAATGAACTCATTATCTATTGCTCCCACATCAGAAAACTACAGCATTAGATTTACGCCGTCTGTGAGAAAAAAATAGGTCCAGCTCCTGACTCAGACCCAACACTGTAGCCATCTTCTCCCATGGTCTTCAAGGCCAAGAAAACTGTTACCACGGGTCACCATGCTGACCCTCCTCCTCCTCCTCATACATCCCATCGCCGAGAGGTCACTCAGTGGCTGCAACAGAAGTGAGTGGAGCACCCACAGGGGCCGGCTCTAAGTGCTTCACGTTAGGTCGCAAGAAGAACCAAACGTCCGGCAGTTTCGGATCTCTGAAACGTCATCAACAATCGAAAGGATGAGGAGCTTCGTCACTGCCTCAACTGCTCTAGAAATAAAGGACCCTTGAACCCTCTCCCGAGTCATAGCTGTCACTCCTCCCACAGTCAAAAGAAGAAGCGGAGTCGCTCCCCAAGGGATCGCCGACCCCAAATGGTCACGGAGAAGGAGGCCACGTGACGAGGGCCGAGTTCTGAGAGTTTTGGAACGAGGTCCTGCAGGCCATCCGAGGTAAAACTCGGGACAAACGTCACACTGATAACCCTCAAACTAGAGGGACCATGAACGAAGAGTCCTACGGGTTGACTCGATCCAAAGAAAGAGAAGATGCCATCCTCAAACGGCTACAAGATATGGAGGACCACCTCACCCAAATAGGGGAAGGCGAGAGGCAATCAGGGCGAGGGTACCATGCGTTTCGATCTCCCTTCTCCTCCCACATCCTAGAAGCCCAGTCCCGAGGAGCTTCAAGCCTCCAGACTTCGAGACCTACAACGGGGAGTCACATCAGGCTGATCACATTGAGGGGTTTAAAAATCTCATGATGATTCTTAGTGCTTCGGATGCCCTCCTCTGCCGTGCATTCCCAGCCACACTACGGGGCTCCACCTGAGATGGTACTCTAAACTAGTCCCTATTTTCTCCTTCGACCAGCTCGAGGATAGCTTCCTCACTCACTTCGTGACCAGTCGTATGGCTGGGAAGATGAGAGCCTCCTTACTTGACCTAAAATAGAAGGATGGGGAGTCCCTTCGAAACTTTGTCCAGAGAATCACCACTGAGGCCCGGTCTATCTTGTCCCTCGATGTTGGGGTCGTGGCAATCGCCTTCAGGCACAATGTCCGACACAACCTTCTGAAAACCTCCCTCACCAAAAAAATCTCCCTTTGATTTCCATGAACGCCTTCTCAAGAGCGAGAAATACATTCAAGCCGAGGATGCTCTACACCCGGGAGGCCGTAAAGGATCCCTCGTTAAGGAGGAAAGAAAGATAGACGACTGTGAGGCACCAAAGAAGGCTTAGAAAGATGCCTCCGGGCAAAGGTGCCCTCCCCCAGTGCTCTGGTTCAAAAAAATTACTTTGCTTAACGCAAGTGTTTCTGTTATCCTTATGGAAGTAGAGGATGAGGGCTTAATCAGACATCCTTCTCGATCAAACAATGAGAATAAGAAGAGAGATCGGAGGTTCTACTGCCGGTTCCATTGAGATCACGGTCACAAGACCGACAATTGTCGGGCACTGAAAGATGAAATTGAGGCCCTCATACGGAAGGGGGTACTTGTCCAAATTAACCCGGGATGGTCTGAGGGCCTTTCCTCCCCTTCGAGGTGCTAATAAGTGTCTGGAAACAGAGTCTGAACCCGAAGACTCTGAGAGAATGGACATCCTCTACTCCATACATGGAGGGCCGATGGGAGGCGACTCCAATTCTTCCAGCAAAGCATTTGTTAGAGAAGTGAACTCCGTCCATAACTTTCTTCCTCCTTGAGGACAAGGGCTAGCAGATTCTTTCTCAGCTGAGGACCTGGAGGGCGTTCGAATCCTTATTGTGATGCCTTGGTCTGGCGAACCACGAGGTCCAATATATTCTCGTGGACAACGACAGCTCAATTAACATATTGTTCCTTGCCGCTTTCGAGGGGTTAAGGCTGTAACGCCCCGAGTTCCCAACACAGAAAACTCGAGACACAAGCCATAATCTTTCCTTCAAATGAGTCCCAACACAGTAAAATCATAGAAAATTTAAAACTTTTATTGCCACAAAAAATGTTATTACAAGTACAAATTGTACAACAAAGAATTACATAAATTACATCCCAAAATTTTTACTATACAACACTTATAATCTCACAGGTACAATAATCAGGAAACTCTTTAACATACTAGACAACAGCTTCCGCTACGCTCCCCGCAACTCGAGTCTCCTGCACCAAAATTAGCATTCCTGCACTAAGTAGACTATGGGCACATCAGTTGAATACAATTGATGCAATACTGCTAAAACCAGTGGCTCCCCAAAACTCAACAACTAGGATTTGATGCAAAAGAAAAATGTGTAGACAAGTCACAAGTATTAGTGTATGCCATGCCCCTAGAGTCTAATGCACAATTCAAAATGTACAATTCAAATGCACATGATGCACTTACTCTAATGCAATTTATTTGGAAACATATGCATCCCATACTACATACTTTTCCAAATACAACTTCAATGAAAACATATGCATTCCATACTACATACTTTCCAAGGAGTTCGCTTTCTTATGATTGTTGGGTTCAATCCCTCATGATGAATCCTGCTCTTGTACTATTTCCCGTTCCTGACATTCACCAAGTTGCTGTTGAGGTTGCATATGGTCAGTCTACTTCCGCCATTGCAGTCAGTAGTGGTGTCCCCTTTTTTCCACTACACCCGGCTTCCTGTAGTCCTACTGCTCCAGACCTCACCCAAAAGTTGTTCACGAGCATATAGGTGGCCCTGCGGAATCCCCGCTCACAGAGACGCAAAGATGTCTTACTCCTCCTTGGAGAGTCTTACTCTAGATCCTTGCCCGTACTAACAACATAGAACTTGACAGACGTAGGGTCCATTCCCTGCATCTGACAGGAGAACCTCCGTTCTTACCATTAGATTCCAGAAATAAACAGACGAGACTACGCCGCCCATCCCCCTGGCCCGGCGAGATGGCACCACACGTGTCCCCTTGACAGACGAATATAACCACTCGATTAGTGTCTATCCTATCACTGCATAAGACTGCTCATAGGATACTACAACACATCAATCCTAACTTAGAACTAAAAAAGCAACTACTTACCTTAAATGTAGATATATAGATTACCAGCCGATTACATGTTAGTAAAACCCGGTCTCAACCCCAAATCACAAATCCCTAGGGAAACCTACACGGCCCCCAGACCAGGCTCAAGAGTTGGCCCAACTTGGCCCAAACTTGAACTAGCGAGATTCGACCTCCGTCGATTGCCAAACATCCTCTTGCTTGGATCTCGACCTCGTCTCTGGCCCGCGACCAATCCCTCCTGGGTTAGTGATCCATCGGCACCCGAAGACTGTCTTCATCCATAGCACTCGAGGTAAGAAAGATACTAATCCTCAAGGGTCAAAAATGAGTTGATAGTCTTAGGGTGATAACCACTACCCTAGACCATCAACAAGCTAATACATAGCAAACACAACTCAATTCGGTGGACATCACAAGTCCAAACAAACATGATCAATTCATAATTCACAAGCTAATCGCCAGTTATCCAACTCCAATTATGGCCTTAACATTACACAGTAGCTCGACCTAATCCTAGGACACTACCATGCCCAAGGATACCAAAATTAACCATACTATGGCCAAACTAAGCGGCAAACTGACCACCGTCAATCGCCACCCTACCTTCCACACTTAGAGTTGATTATGACCTTGGCCCGACCAACATGTTGCTCCCGTTAAATAATTTCGCTCCATGGTCTTTTGACCAAGTGGTAGCACCAATAACAACGGACATCTCTCCATGTACGGCGAGTACGCCGGCGCACGAGTCGTCTCCTCCAACACATTCGAGGCGACACAGGCTATTAACTACCCAAAGGATTGAGTAGTAACGATAGCCCCCCTAGGGTAAAGTCTATCACCCTAAGCAACAACAAGCAACACACAACCCGGGGTAGGAAGAACCACCCCGAACAATAACACATCATAAACTATTCTAACTTTAAGCAAGCTATAAAGTTAGAACTACAAGCCATTACCCCAAGCAACCACGAGACAAAAATAGCAATTCCATTTGTAAAATATACTAAATGCATACGAACACAACTCCAACATAGTCATAACGATCCCCAGGTTGGAATAAACACCATTCTAAGGCCCAATCCAAAGACCTAATATGATGAAACACACACATTCAATCAAAACAACTACTTAATCATCCAATATAGACTTGGTTTTGTTTACGAAAATCACCAAAAATCACACACTCAACGAAAATCAAAGTTCTTAGAGTTTTTGGAAATATCATCAAGTCCAATAAAACTTCTCAGTTGAAAATTTTCTCAAATTAATTCATTTTAGGGAAGAAAAATGTCCATTTCTGATGTGCATGCAAAAGCCTCTAGAATTGATAAAACTATCGACCCATCGCACAATAAAACTCCGTTAAAATAAAAAATGATCTCAAAACCTCATAATATTTTTCAGAATTTCTCTAGACACATAGAAGCAATACATATCCAAAATTTAGCCAATAATTTCAAGTATACAAAAAGTTATGACTATTTGAATAGGAGGTAAAATTTCGAACAGAAGCTACACCGTTTCTCAACAACTGCAGCAAAACATATTTAAAAGAAATAACAAATCTTGTTCAAAAATTACGAAACTTGGAAAAGTGGTTTTAGACACATGGAAGAACCTCACATAAAAATTTCAGCTCAAGAATCCAAGTATTTAGAGAGTTATGCTAATTGGAAAAGGATGCAGACTTTCAAACAGCATCCGTGCTGCTTCTCAACCACAGCGAGATTTTTGCATTTTGTAAAAATATCATAAATTCTCCAATAATTATAAACACATGTACATTCTGTAAAAATTTTAACTCTAGATTTATAGTATTCAAGGAGTTATGATTTTTACAAGTCAAGCATATTAAAATTCAATACAGCAGAAATTCTTTCCTCAACAACAAGAAAATGGAATTTATTAAAATGTCAAATTACACCCAAAATTAGTGAAATTTGGTTTAACTGTTGTGAACATGTATAAGAAGCTCTAGTAAAAATCTCAGCTCTAGATTCATAGTTATCATGGAGATAAAAATTTTACAAGTCGACAAGTTAAATTTCACAGACAGCAGCTTTTCTTTTCAAAACAGCAATTTGGTTGATTTTGTAAAAATCTCAAACCACCTTCAAACATTATGAAATTGGGGGAATTGATAAAGACATGTAAAATCACATACTGCAAAAATTTCAACTCTAGGTTCATAGTATTTAAGGAGTTATGTTTTTACAAGTCAAGCATCTTAAAATTCAATACAGCAGAATTTTCTCCCCGAATAGTATCTTCAACGAATTTATCAAAATATAAAAACACCTCCAAAATTCACAAAATTTGGGGTGAATACTAGAGATACAATCAAGATACTACCACAAAAGTTTCAATCTCAAGTTCTAACATAGCACCAAGTTATGATTTTCCTAATCAATTCATCTCAATCCTTCACAAGATCGAATCTTTATCCATTATTTAACATTTCTTAGCATAAGGATTAATTTATAAACACATAATAATTCTAATTTATGCTATCTAGCATCCAAATCAACAACCAGAACTCATCATACACACAAAAATTACAACAAGCATAGCGTTTAAAGAAGTCACCCACATGAAGCTTTGATTTCTTCTCCTTGATTTCTTTGGCCTTCTCCTCCTAGCTCCTTGCTCTTCTTCTCCAATCCTTGATTTCTTTCCTCCACCTAATCTACATGAAGAGGTTTAGAAGTGTAGAAATGCTAGAAATGAGAAAAGGAGGATTTTTTTGAACTAGTAGAATTTTTAGGGTTTTGAAGAAATGAAGAAATGAATGGGTTCTCCTTGAAAAGAGGGATGAAATGGAAATGGGGAGGAGATTTTCTGCTGGCCATGTAGAGAGAGAGAGAGAGAGAGAGAGAGAGAGAGAGAGAGAGAGAGAGGGTGAGAATGAGGGTGAGTGAGAGAGTGGGGGTGTTTATAAGCACATAGTTTTGGTATAAGTGGTTTATGGTTTTTTTATAAATGGTTTAGGGTTTGGATTAATATGGATAATAATATATACATACTCATATATGTACAACATACACATGAGTATATACACACATACATGACATATGCATACATTTCTCAAAAGAAAATATTTGTATGTTTGTATAAAAATAATTTTATCAATATAGAAATACTACACGTTCCGTCCTGATTATAATTGAGACAAACGTACAATTTAATTGAGAAATTATCACAACTCTGGTTCAACCATTGTACCATTATCGGGCTCGAAACATATTAAATAATATGTCCCAATACTTACTCAATTAAAGCAATTGAGAAAAATTCATTAATACGGGTAACTCTGAATTGTGCATGAACCAATGTACAAAATATTTATACACTATTTTGCGGGATCTTACAAAAGCTCTCTCGGGAAAGGCTGAAGCCCGCAGGCTACACCCATCATGGCTTCTCAGGCGCCCCAGTTCAGATCAAGAGGATCATCACCCTAGATGTTACAGTAAGGAAGTCCCCGACTAATCGGTCCGAGCCCATAAAATTTATGGTGGTCAATGTCAAAGCAACCTACAACACCATCCTAGGGCACCCCAGTCTCGCATATTTTCAAGCGGTGCCCTCTGCCTATCACATGAGGATGAAGTTCCCAACAAAGGCTAGGGTCGGGGTTGTGAAGAGGAACTAAGAGGCAGCTTGGGCCTACTATGCCGCCATGGTGGGGGGCTCCCCCCCCCCCCCCCTCGATGCGGTCGAACTCCCCTGTGACAGGAGTTCGATTAGATCTGAGCCGGTTGACGAGTTGGAGGAGACCCTCTTCTCGAAAGTGGACACAACTAAATGGTTCCAGGTGAGCAAGGCCCTTTCCCTGCCTCAAAGAGGAAATCATCATATGTGTCCGTCGAAACCAAGATATGTTCGCTTGGACCCCCTCGGATATGCCGCACATATAAGAGAACTTGATCATGCATAAGCTGAGCATCAACCCAGATTCCAAGCCTGTACAGCAGAGGATCTCTCGTGCAAGTGATCTCTTGTGTCTCGTGCAAGTGATCTCTCGTGCATAAACTAAACTCTCCTGCAAGTGGTCTCTCGTGTCTCGAAGCACTGAACCCTTCAGACCGCGGACGTGCAGAAGAAGCATCATAGGTGAGAATCGGCAATAAGATGAAGGCCATCTGATCCTAGAAGAAATCTGGGAGAACTTCGCAAGCAGGAGAAGCACCAGCATCGTAAAGTAGTCCAACGATCTCTACAAAGAAGCTACCCTTTTTGTCTCGGCCTTCAGAACCCCCGGAAAAGGTCGGATCTTGGAACCCGTGATGAAATTGATGATGTTCATCTTGGATACCCTGATCCACTCTGGGTCCCTTTGGATCAGTGCTGTCAGCACGTCCCATTAAAGGGGCACAGTCAAGGAAGACCACGCTTCTCCGAGCTCGGGGTAAACTTCAGATTTTGGAACCTGGGACAAGTTGCCCAGAGCAACGAGTGGAGACATTGATTCCCTCTGATCCGAATGCTCGGATAGCCGGGCAAGCAACGCTTCTCCGATTCCCTCTGCCCCGACCATGCTCCGAGGGACCTACCCCGTCCATAACGACCTTCAGATTTCCATTCGAGGCGCTCAGCACAATACACCCCGGGAGCTCAGTCATTTGGAAGAGCAAAATGATAGAATTTGTGATCCAACTACTTGAGAAGGGGGGAATTTATATGCTTTCTTATGAGATACTTCTCGATCATTGTGAAGTACTTCATTCATTACAGTCAACGCTCTAATTTCCAAGATAAAAGGCACCTTGATTGCACAAAAGTGATGTAAGCCAACACACATAGTCACATGAGCTTAGAGAAACCTAAGGCCACTATGCCGAGGGAGAAGCCTCGGCTACACCCCTCAGTATGGAAGCCCGAACCATAACATGTCAAAAGTCAAAAGAAAACAAGGATTCAATCAAATCACTTTTATTCACTTCCAAAAACAAAAATACAAAGCGGTGGTCGGTCCGTAAGGAGGCGTACACAAATAAACTAGCATAAAATTTAGTGCTTGGAAGAGGACCACTTCTCAAAGACAGGAGCAGAGCGAACTTCCTCGATCTTCATGATGAGATCTATCATCTCGTGGTTCGCCAGATCTCCCCCCGGGTAGGTGGGGCCGATCCCTCCTCCCTCCCCTCAAAGGAAAAGCCCCAGAGGTCGAGGTTCGGATACTTGGCCTCGATGTCTTCAAGAGCCTGGGTATAACCCTCTTTTTGGTCCCGGATGATGTGATTCAGGGAATCATCAAACTCCTTTGTCATCTCTTCCGCCTTTGCCTGCCATGCAAGTTTCTTGTCGACCAAACCTACCTACGCCTTCAAAAGCACCTCTTGAGCTGATTTCCCCTGAGCAAGTTCACCCCTCAACCCCTTTATCATCTTCTAGAGGTTAGAGTTCTGACCTAGGAGCTCCTTCTTACCCGCTGGGCTCGTCGAAGGAGCAGTTCATGCCTCCGGCTCAATTCATTCCCATGGATGGCCGTCTGCAAGAAAACCAACAATACACTATGATTTAATAAAGGCTATGGTGGTGAGGGGGAAACAACAAGCGAAGATCCTTACCAGGATGGAAGCTTGAGTCCAACAACCATAAATATCCTCCTCTGATTCCTTCTTCAGAACCCTCTGATCCCAGGGAGTAGCGAGGCGGTCGACCACCTGCAAAGCGCCGAGGCGATCTGTCGACAAGTCCTCCTCTATTACAGACTAGGAAGGTACCCTGACCTTTGCCGGCGATGGTGGTTTCGGAGACACCACGTTGCTCCTCGGTGAGGGGACCAGAGTTTTTTGGGACCTTCTTCTTCACGACCGCTTCAGTCGCCTTAACTTCTGGGGCCACAACCCTTTAGATTTCTTCCTCCTTGAGGGCTCCTCCGGCTCAGAAGAAGGTGGACTCTTCTCCCCTAGGTATGGTAATCCGACCCTTATGCGGATTCCTCCCCTAGTCTTCTGCATCGTACCTACCACCTCGGCATGGTACCCTGCCCCGAGCCATACGTGGATTTCTCCGCAACATGGCTTATAAACATGCATCACTGAGAGACCAAGCCATGCTCAAATACTTTCATTATCCAAAAAAACAAGGTACATTTTCAAAATTACAAGTTTGGCTCATTACAACTCTAAGAAATTAAGGGGCTGACCCCCCGGGTCCCCCTCGGCAAATTCCACCCTCGCACACACTATGTCAGCCCCCAAGGGAAGGATGCCTAATCTGGGCAAATCAGGACCACCTTAGACACTGGAAATGCTGGAAGACCTAGCCACGCAACTTTGTGCATCCCCGGGTGCTCCCACTTTGGTACAAATCCTCGAATAAGGGTCCCGCCTCGAGAACGGACTAAAAAATAGATGTTGGATCCGCCTCACTGAGTTTCATCCTTAGCCTATGTATCTCCAAATCCCTCTCCACGAGCATCCGCTTGTATACAAGATTGGGGGACTATCCTCTGACGGAGAAAGAAACTGTATCCCTCAGCTTAGGTGAGAACCACACTGACGTCAGTGATAGCCGCTTTCAAGTAAGCAAGCTCCTGGGCCACCTCTTGCGACCAACGAATATGACAACCAAATGCCTCTTCCCTGTCAACCACTTCCTTCCAGAGACAAATGACATTGTCCTCAGCTTGGCGCAACTAACCTCGAAGAGTTCAAATTTCTTCTTGATGCACACTCCTGAGGCTAATACCTCACGACCTGATCAACAAAATATCCATTTCAAAGTTCGAACAAATGCAAAAGGATTAGAAGAGTCAAAATCAGATGAATTCTTATTACACGCAAAAATTACAAGGGGCGATGGTCAGTCTGCGGTCAGCATCACTACAAAATAAGGAATTGACACTAGGCTTTGGTGAAGGGTTCACCTCCTGGGAAGAAGAGCAAGGAATTTTGGTCTCGGCTGCCTCATGCTCGACATCAAGCACTTCTCCACCCCAAGGCACCTCTGCACGGTTCTCATGTATCTCTGCGGGGGTCGGAGGAGAACTTCCATGATCTTGCTTAAAACAAAGGCTACTGAGATCAAGGTCAGGGTACTCTCCTTGACGTGCTCAAGTGCCCGAGCGTAGCCCTGATCCTGACCTCTGATGATCTGGTGCATCATGCCTTCGAGCTCCGCCCTCACGTTCATCCGCTCCTCCTCCAGGGCCTCCTTCTCAACCATCAGAATCCCCTAGTCGAAGGCCCCATCCGCATAATGCTCCTCCAACTCCTTCACCCAATTCACGAGCGCCTCCGTGCGACATTTCTCCTCCTAACACTTTCGATCTAGCTGTTGCGCCCTCTGATCCCCCACTTGAGCTCGTGCTCGTACGGCATGTTTGCCTCCGCTGCATGAAACATGGACTGCGGAAGGCAGAGAATAAGAAAAATCCAAGTGCAAAAAAAAGGGGAGAGAAGAAATACTTCAGTTGAAGACTAAGCCTTTACAAGACAGAGGCTTGGGTGTACTTAAGGTAGCTCGATCCGGAGGTCTCGCGGGCAAGAGCCATCCTATTCCTCGAAGGGGCTAAATTTTCCACCACCTTAATGGCCACACGAGGCTCCATTATGGAGTCAACCACCTTCACAGCCCACTCGGGCCTAAAAGTCTCGTCAAGCTTCTCAGGTATGAGGGCCTCCTGTAAGAGGTGGATCGGGGGAGAGGAGACTCGACCAACTCGGTGGCTCTGAGCGACTGTTTTCTCAGAGGAATCCTCGGAGATTCCTCTGGGTCGAGTATGACAAGGGTTTTTGCCGCTTCAAACTTCTCCGACCCCCTATCGGTGATACTTCTGAGGCCGAAGCCACCTCTTTTCCCTTCCCCTTAGAGTCCACCGCTACTTTCTTCTCTCGCTCGGCCTGGAAGATGGCAGCAGAGTGATCATCCACCATATCTGTAGGGGAATAAAAGAGTTAAGGAAAGACCTAAGAATTGCAAAAATGAAACAGAGCCTAAGAACTAGGGATGGCAATTGGGTCGGATCGACCTATGACCCACGCGCTATGACCCGACCCGCTTCAATCCAGTGCGGGTTCGGGTCGAACCTGCTAACCTAATCGGGTCGACCCGGGTCACAACATAATCGAATCCAACCTGTCGAACCTGGCCCGTCGAACTCGTTGACTAGTCAAACCCACCCGTTAACCGCTCGCCAACCTGCAGGTCGAACGGTTCCAAACTTTGGTAGTTGACTGTTTAACGGTCTGGGGGCAGTTTTTTTCTCCCTGTAAACCCCCTAACTTTAATCAAAAAAATTTCACACCTTACTCTCTTACTCTCTCTACTACTGCTACTCCATTCAATCAAACAACAAAGAAGTGAATAATTTGGATCGTATCAAATTCACGTCGATTCAACACACTCAAGTCCGTCTACTACAAACTCTCTCATCGAAGAAGCTCTCTAAACTCTTTCTACGACTACGTGACTACGTCTACTACACTTCTCAATCGACTACGTCTGCCTCTACTATTATTTTCTCTCTCATTTCTATATACAAGTATTCGCAAAGTACGGTATCAAAATTTCTCAACCCTATCAATTTTTTTTTGTAGTTCTAATTTTGTTTTATCATATTTGTTTGTTGGTTTTTGGATTCTCTCTATCTCTCAACCCTCCTATTGTTTTTTTGATTTTTTTAACATATCCCAATTCTGATATTTTTTTTTTGTTTTTTTTACATACACTATTAAAACACTAGAAATCATTTTTTTACATACACTACTACTACAAAGAATTTATTATGTCTAGATCACAAGGTAGTGACCATAGTCAAAGTGGACAAGATTCCACTAGTTCTCTCGTCGGCCTCCAACAATCCCACAATTAGAATCCGAATATAACCTCATGCTAAACATAGATTCTCACGATGTTCCTACACACGACATAGAATAAGAAATGCATGATATTGAGAAACAAACACAACGAACTGAATCCACACAACCCACTAGTAGTAGAAAAACTACATGGAAAACTAGTGATTGATACAAATTTTATGATTTTATCCCCGACGAGGAGAATACTAGTATAGGACATAAGATTTGTAAAACTTGTAGTAAGAGTTAAAAACGGAAGAAGGGTGAGGGAACATGTACAATTAAACGATACATTGTAATGTATACTCCGCACTAGTACAAGACTAAGAAGGCTAACAAAAAATTAACCCTAGGACCAAACAAATAGATAGTCACCCGTATGATCCTGAAAATGTTCGTCGGAAAATTGCCAAACTAGTTATTAAGGATGAACTACATTTTTCTTATTCCGAGAGTAGGAATGTAGAGTCTTTTAACCAAAATTCACTAAATCGATATTTTAGAAAATTCCTAGAAACACACTCAAGTCCGATTGTTTTAAACTTTACAACGAAATGAGAAACGCTTTAGTTGAACTCTTGTTTTCTTTGACTGTAGAGTATCGCTGAATTCTGATTGTTAGAAAGGTTGTAACGATATTCCAATGATGGGCAAAACTTGTCATTGGATAGATAGTAATTGGATGATTCAAAAGAGAATCATATCACTTGCCGCTTTGCCGTATCCACATAATGGAATGGTTATTGCAACACGTATTTTAGAAGTTTGTGATTTATATCATATTTGTGGTAAAAAAAAATTTACTATTAGTTTTGATAGTGCATCTAACAACAATGCTTCGATTAGTAAATTAAAAATTGAATTAGCTCCTCCATGTAATGAAAATTTTCATGTTAGATGAGCATATCATATTTTAAATTTATGTCTACTAGATGCATCGAAAGTAGCCGATTCATATATAATTGCAATTAGAAATTTTGTATATTTTATTGCTTTGAGTTGTATGATGCTTCAAGAATTTAAAAAATGGTGTAAACTTAAGAACATACATGTCAAAAAAAAGTCTAAAGATGTTAAACACCGATGGAACTATACTTTCGATTTACTAAATGTTGTCACTCAATACAAAGATATTATAAACGATTTTTGTCTTGCAAAATACATGAAAAATTTTCAAATGACTTCCCAATCATGGTATTTTGCCGAATCTTTGTTACGATTTTTGGAACCTTTTAAAACCGCAACAGTAGAGTTTTTTACATGTTATGATTCTACTTCTAGTAGTATTTTTATTTCAATAATTACTATGATGCAAACCTTTCAAGACATGATTTTGGACGAATACATTAGTCATATTGTTGTTCCCGCTTATACAAAAATTTTGAAGTATTTTAATCCTCCTTCTATGTTGTAATGTATTGCTATGTTATGGATCCTCGAATCAAATTTGTGGGTACGGGAGTTTGATTGAAATATTTTTTACTTTACTTGGAGATGATTCTGAATATGATTGTAATGATTTTTTAGCTAGCTTTGTGTAATACCCCGTAATTTCGAAGAGTATAATATATAATATATTATATATAATAAAAAGGGGGAGTGGCAGTATCATAAATATTATGGTGAGAGGAGGGGCCCACGTGAGTTGAGAACAGCACATAAGTGCTGTTGGTTAAAGGTTGAGGGGTGACGTCAGTCACCTATGGGGGCCCCCACCCAGGTTTGAATTTTGGAAAAACAGTGGCTGTGCTGTCTCCTTGTGATGTGATGTGTGCACGAGATTTGAAACAGCGGGGGATGTTTAGTATTAATCCCATATCGGGAGTATACAATAATTAATTGAATATAAATATAATTGCCTATGATCAAGAGTCACCTAATTGGTTAACCTCCTTTTGAGAGGCAGTCTGTGGTGGGCAGTTGTACTATAAGTATTAATTTGTCTTCTAAAAATAATAAAAATTGTCTGAGTATTGGGGCGGGGCGTTACACTTTGAATCGACATTGAATAACTTGTATGATTATTATGATAAAACTTTTGCATCTAGTAGTTCAACTAGTATAGCTACTTCTTCTTCTTCAACTTCTAGAGGTACGGGTAAGAGTATGTTAGAAGATATAACTGCTAATTTACTTGCTCGTATTCAATCAAAAAAGCATGGAATTAATGCAGCTAATAAATTAAATTGGTATAATCAACAAGATAGTGAGAGTTCTAGTATTAATATTGAAGTACTACAATGGTGGAAAGAACATAAAAATATTTTTTTATTCTTTCACATATGGCTAGAGATCTACTAACTCCTCATGTCTCCAAGTCGCTTCAAAAAGTATTTTTCTACAAGTGATAGGGTTCTAACAGATTACAAGAATCGCTTGAAGCTGGATTCGTTAGAATGCTCGTGTGCATCGAAGATTGGATGAAGGCTAAAGACATGACTTAAGGAAAAGTGGCATGTACATCAACAAGTGGAAGCAACTCTCTTGAAGTCCAACAACAAGATTAAGGAATTTAGGACGATGAGATCCTAGGTTTAGGTTAAGTAGAGTTGCACGACAGTAATCCAATGCCCTCTCTTCAATCTAACTCTAGGCTATCTTGAACTCTAGATTCTGATTATCCCCTCAAACATGTAAATGTAATTCAAGAAATATTGTATGTTCTTTATGGGTTTCTATTATTTGTATAGTATGTTAAAAACTTGTAAAAAAATTATAGAAGTTTAAATGAATAATATATGCATTGTTTTCATTCTTGTACAATCATATTTTTTTTTGTAAGTTATAAAATATAAAAATAAAAAATAAAAAATATAAATTTACCGGGCCAACCTGGGACCCGACTCGAACAAAAATGGGTTCAACCTGAATGTGTTCGCTGGTCGACCGGGACAAAAATTTCCATTTCCAACCCGGCCCGACTATCTTGCCAACCCGACCTGGGCCCGCCGGAATATCGGGTCGATTCGGTCGGTTTCGACCCGGCCCGGTCCAAATGACCCGATTGCCACTCCTACCAAGAACATACCAGGAACACATGAGATCAAGCTGAATGATGCTATTTTTTCCTCCATCATCTTTGCTCAGTCTATGATGTTACTGCCATCTAACAACCTCTTAAATTTGGCCTCTTCCTCTGAGGTGAATTCCACCTACGTCTGACTCTTCTTGTCTGGTAACCTATACAACCACGTAGTAGGAATATCCCAAGGCTCGGGACTATAGATAATGAAGTACTTCAACTTCCAATCCTTTATAGAGTCTGGATGGTTATGCACCGCCCAATAATTGTTACGGGGAAAGAGGTACCACCGATGCTGATTTCCTGGAAGGACGCTTAGCCCCAAGCACGTCTGGAAGTACTTGAGCTTTAGGGGAATGTTCTTCGACACACATAACATAATGAAGCTCATCAGCTGCTTCCACAAATTGGAACCTTCATGGGGCTCATCCCCGCCCAATTCTGAATCTCCTTAATGAACCGGTGTATAGGGAGACGTAAGCTAGAAACAAACGCGATGGGTGGGAACATGCAGAACCATTCCAAAAGGTTAGCAGTTGGCTGAACTCCAACATTCGGAAGCAGCATCACGTACTTTTGGGGGATATGGTACGCTTCCTGAATGTGCTCAAGGTCAGCCCTCACCAGAGTGTTCTGGGTTTGGTCTGCCTCTATCTTCGGCTTGTTCGGAGTCGACGGTTGCACACCGAAGCAAATCACATCCCGCAGATCCTCAGGGTACATCCGAACGGTCTTCCCGACCATCAAACGAAAATCGCCCCCCTCATGTTCGTAATCCATCGGCTCGTATTCTGGATCAGGGGAAAGGATCATTCTCTTCTTCCTTGCTGGATAAGGAAAGCGAGGAGGGGCGATAGCTACTATGCTATCAAGCTACCAAGAAATTACATCCCGGGCTTTGAGGCTCCTTTCTGCCTCCACCCTTGCTTCCCCGAGTCTCTCTTCTTTTACCTCTTCCCTCACCTCAATGCACTCCCTGCTCTCCTCACCTTCAGGCTCCCCCCTCTCCTCATCACCTTCAGGATCCCTCCTCTTGTCATCAATCCCAGCCATAGCCTCGGGGTGACCAAGCCCCCTCCCCCCTAAATCTAAGCACGCCTCTATCTCCACATCCTCATCCGAAGAAGGCCCGCGAACATGCCCCATTCTTTAAGGCTCGCCCCTCCAAGAGGACGCACGAGAGGAATTTGAAGATGATCTGCTTTTGCTCAAAGACGAAGCGAAACACTCAACTGGCCACTAGGCATGATAAATATTATCTATCCGTCGACCTAAAGAAGGGAAGAGTCACATTCAAAGAGAGAGAACCTCCGATTAAAGAAAGAGAAAGTAATCCTTTAAAATGAGACGGGGAGGAAAATTTATAGATGGGGATGCGACTTCTCGAATGACCACAGTCGCGTGCCCTCTCCAAGATAACTACAATAACATACAAGGGCCATTCAAGGATCGCACTAAGTCACGTGAGCACTAGGGCTGAAGTCACTCGCCCATCCCGTTTCCCACAGATTTCTCCGCTACAATGCTCCTCGCATTACATCCCTTTGTGTGGTACCCCGACTCCGTGCCTCTCACGGATTTTCCCCCTACAAGTAATCCTCCCGCTACATTCCTTGGCGTGGTACCTCGAATCTGAGCCTATTGGGGATTTCTTTGCTACAAGCGCTCCTCTTCAAGCTACACCCCTTGATGGTACCCCGACTCTGAACCTCTCGCGAATTTATCCGCTACATGCTCCTTTTCGGGCTACACCCCTTAGCATGGTACCCCGACTCTAAGTCTCTCGTAATTTTTTTTGCTACAAGTGCTCCTCTTCATGCTACATTCCTCGGCGTATTGCCCCGACTCTGAGCCTCTCGCAGATTTTTCCTTTACAAATGCTCCTCATGCTACATCCCCTGGCGTGGTTCCCCGACTCCAAGCCTTTCACGAATTTCTCCGCTACAAGTGTTTCTCACGCTACATCCCTCGGCATGGTACTCCGACTGTGAGCCTCTCACAGGTTTCTCTGCTACAAGCGCTCCTCTTTGGGCTATACCCCTCGAAATGGTACCTCGACTTAGAGCCGCTCATGGATTTCTCTACTACAAGAACTCCTCTTTGGGATACACCCCTCGGCGTGGTACCGTGACTCCGAGCCTCTCACAGATTTCTCTGCTACAAGTTCTCTTTGAGATACACCCTCGGTGTTGTACCTCGACCCTGAGTCTCTCGTGAATTTTTCCAATACAAGTGCCCTGCTTCGCACTATATCCCTCGGCATAGTTCTCCGACTCTGAGCCTCTCGTAGGTTTCTCTGCTACAAGTGTTCCTCGCTCTAAATCCCTCGGCGTGGTCCCCGGATCTGAGCCTTTCGTGGATTTCTCTACTACAAGTGCTCCTGCGCTACACCCCTCAGCATGTACCCCAACTCTGAGCCTATTGTAGATTTCTCCGCTACAAGTGCTCCTCGCGCTACATCCCTCGGCATGGTACCTTGACTCCGAGCCTCTCACGGATTTCTCTGCTACAAGTGCTCCTTGCCTTACGTCCCTCGGCGTGGTATCCTAGCTAGTAGTGCTCCCCCTCGTGCCATACGCTCTAGTATGGCACTTCGACTCTGAGCTTTGCACGGATTTCTCCGCATCAAGGCTCTCCTCGTGCCTCGCCCCTCGGCATGGCGCTCTGAATTCGTCACAGCGATGAATCACCTCCTCTTCTCCCTCGCCAGTGCGCCTCAGCTCCCGCTTCGGCCTCGACGGCCAACATCTTAAAAAAAGAAAAAAAAATTTGGAAAGGAGATTCAACTACCATCAAGGATTTTTCTACAAGGTTACCTTACTCCTCGAAAGCAAACAAAAACTCACTTCTGAGAGTGAAGTGCTTATGATGAGTGTAAAAAAATGTGGCTAATCAAGACTGCATGATCCTTGCATTGATCTCGAGGTTCACAGAACCAGGAGAACAAGCCCACAAATAGCTGTGGGCCTAGGAAAACTCACGGGCCATCCACATGCCCACCAAGGAACAGTTGACCGGTAAGTTATGATTAGAGATCCAATCCCCTCCAATCTGGGGATCAATTACTCAATTATATCTCCAATCCAGGGGATTTGATTAAGCAGTTAATTGGTCTTTCCTTAACAGACTCTTGACTGGTCTATAAATACAGGCCACCCTCCTCAGTTACAGGATAATCACTCTTTTACCACTAATCTCTACCTTTTTCACTGGTTACTGACTTGACCGTCGGAGGGTCTATCGCTGGGAACACTCCTAGTGTTTCAGACTCTTTGTAGTTTTTCTGCGGTCGACAACCACCACCAGATCCGTACATTCCAACCACATATCAGCATCTCATCAGGGTCTGATCAATGACTGAGATCTGTCTTTCCACTTTGAACCAAAGAACTCATTATCTGTTGCTCCCACACCAAAAAACTGCAGTAGTAACTATGTGGTAAGCTTGATAGCAGTAACAATACTTGTAATCGTTCTACGAACTTCAACCATACTGATCCTAATTGATTGTAGACAATACATAAATTGTTTACATGCTCCGGCACTGAACACCTCTTTGACAACTTCATGTTTACCAACTTCTTCAAATGAAGGATCAAGTTCGATGAGGTTGGTTTCGCATACATATCTGTGAGGATCTTCATTTCCTCTCTTACAGTCTTTGCCTTCTTAATGTGGAATAATGTTTTTCTACTTATTTACATATGAATTTTCCCAATTGCCTTCTGATAACGGTTCCAAGTTGCCAACAAAACTAAATCTACCTCAGCATCTTCTGGCTTCGAGGCAAACAATGGATCCTCTAGATATTTCTTTTAGAGATACACTTTCATCTGGATATTCCATATTGTGAACTCTGTTCCATCGAATCTCTTGATTTTTCCTTTGTCTCCCATCTCTACAAATCAACCTAGTGCATTGATACCACTTTCTTGAGTTTAACCCTCAATCCGAGATGAAAAAAAGAAACGAATCAAAGAAACAAAGTAAACAAAATCCAACAACACACAAACGCACAAGATTTTTTCGAGGTTCACCCAATGCAATGGCTATTTTCCCACACAGAGACATTCTTGAAATTTTTACTAGAAAATATGAAGAAAAATATGTTACAATCACACAAGAAGTTACCGCCAAAGTGTTGGGTTTATCTTCTTCTCTATCTCTTAAGAACAATGTCTTAAGACTATCTCTTGATAATAGAACTATTGGAATTAACCCTAATAATCACACACACACACACACACACACACACACACACACACACAATGGATTATATCCAAGCCGTAGATCAAATCTTCAATTCTGTGTTGTTGCGGTCGACAGCGAGAAGAGGCGTTCTACTGCACTTATAACCTGAGCAAGTTAGTATTTTAACCGGTCGAATGCTCTCCTGGTAGTCAAATGCATTTACTCTTTGGAAATTCATAGAGCTTGCTTCGGTCGACTGCCTCCCTGGAAATCGACTGCTCTCTTACTATATTTGACAGTCGACTATCCTATATCGGCATTTGATTGTCTGTTGTTGCTGTACAGGCTTCTCACTGTTGTTGCACTTCTCTCTTCTTCTTCATCTTTTTCTTCTGTATTGGATCCACCAATCCTGACATAGGGAATGGGCCTTTGGTGCACAAAAGTTCTTGAGAATAGATGTCTTGAAGAAAATAATGAAGAAAGCTCCATCAAAGTGGAGCAAATACATTAAGCAAGAGGAAGAAGGAGAGGAGGAATTGAAGCTTTCTGCCGTGAATGAGCCTCTGATTGCCCAAAATAGCTCGAGAATAGACCTTTTGAAAATAGCCATAAAGAAAGTGTTAGGGAATTAAGCGCAGTGGGGAGACGTTGTAGAAGGCGATAAACGATCACAACGAACAACCAAGCAAGTAGACCAAATCAAGAACACCAAGCACACAATTTTGTCCCGGTTGGGCAAATCTAATTTGAGAGAGAAATATCCAAGATATTATTCAACTAGAGAAAATATACGAGTTACAATCACTGTCACCAAGAACTTATCTATCTTTCAAGCCTCACTAGAAGATACTCTGCTATTTACAAAAGAAAACTCTCAGAAGTACTAACTCTAAATGGAGGCCAATTAGAGAAACCTTAGGTTGTAGGCTTGATACAAGTACCGTTCGATATACCTACAGAGAAAGCCACACAATAAGAGTCGTACAATATAACTTGGAGAAGAAGTTTGGCTCAAAATAGATCACCAAGATCAGGCCCATCTGCTGCTGTTGCGCCGTTGGCGGGTCAACTGCTCCCAAGAGCAGTCAACTGTCATAGAAATCGAGACATGCTCTTCCTGGTTTGCAGTCGACTGCTATTGTCACCCCCTTGTTAGCCTACACAGAAACAACAACTCCTTTGTTCTCCACCTTCACGTCGAACATCTTCTCGCTTCACCCGTTTCTCTTCACATCGAACCTAGTATGCAAGAAAGACATAAATCCAATAGAAAGCTCCATCAAAATGGAGCGAATACATTGAGGAAGAAGAAGAGGAACTTATGTTTGGTGCAGTAAATGAATCTCAGGTTGCCCAAAAGAGCTTGAGCATAGCCCTCAGCAAGACAGCCATAGAGAAAGCTCCATCAAAATGGAGCAAATACATAGAAGAAGAAGAAGAAGAAGAAGAAGAGACGGAGATGAGTTGGTGGAGGGAATGAGCTTTTGGATGCTCCACAGAGCTCGGGCATTGACCTCTAAGTGGAAGAGGAAGTACATCCAGATTACACTTTTTGCTTATACTCAGTAATTCCTTTTTGTTTTCCTTCTCCTTGTTTTTCAGTTTCAAACCTGGTATCTGAATGGAGTTTAGTATGGAAAATTTGCTGTTTTGTTTCCTTCTTTTGTATATGCTGGAAAAATTCAATAGAATTTGGAGATTGGCGTGCCGGGTTGATTAGGACGTGCCAAACCCTTCTAATTTCCATATTTCTCTTGGCCAAGAACTTGGTACTCTGAGAGATGTCTGAACCTACTCATAAAGATTTGTAAAGTTTGTGCACAAAGTCTTGTGCTTCATCCTAAACTCCTCATTCGTGAGGAAATACCATGTTCTGCTGTATATTGTGCTCTGGATTTGGAAGTAGTTTGCTGAAGCAAATTATCCTCTTGTTTCTTCGGGGTAGGCCATTTCAGGATTATGACAAACTTTTTTTTTAAAATTTAGTTATCTGTTTAGAAGTAACTAGTTACAAACTTTTTTGCTTCCTATCATATGGTTGTAAAATATTGCTTCGCGGAGTGTTAAACCAAAGAAAAATACCCAATAATTATTTGCGGCACCATATAGTTCGTTCTTGTTTTTTGAAGTATTATGTATTATATATGTATTTGTATTTGATATAATTAGACAGGTTAACTATGATCAAACTCCATGAAATAAGCCAACAAGATAATTGATGATTTTATTATCGCTCCCGTGTTTGTGAGATGAACATGTTAGAACAAAATCGGATACTGCACTGCAGCATGGAAAGTACATGAGAACAAAAATGGATCTAAAGTGTTAGGACCACATATGCAAAAAAATAGCAACAACAGAGTAGAGAGAGAAGAGTATTTGGTCGATTTTTCAGTGAAAACTAATATATATTGATGGAGAGGGAGAATTAGAAGGTAGTGTATCTTACAAGTATACTAATAACCATGTGCAATATAAAGCAAAAAGTACGATAAAAAAAAAAAGCATAAAGTTTTTTAAAATGAGAAAATAACAAAACCATTATTGAAAAAATCGTTTAATAATGTCTAGTGCACGATTTTTTATGTTTGATTAGAGCATCCACTATTGTTACTGCTATATTTGAGCTATTTGGATATTTGCTTTTAGAAATTAATCGCTTCCGCCACTACAGTGAAAGCTATAATTTGCAAAAATTTTTTTTTTTAAATATATAGACGGAATAACATCCTCCGTCTATAAAAAAAAACAATATTTTTAATACGTAAACTGCGTGGACGGAACAAGAAGTTCCGTATGAGAAAGAAAAAAAAAAATAAAAAATCTCAGCCGGAAGAAGAACTTCCGTCTGAGTGTTTTATTTTAAAAAAATAATAATAATAAAACACTCAGACGGAAGTTGTTCTTCCGTCTGAGTTGTTTTGGCTTTTTATGATTTATTGATCTGGGTTTTTTTGTCTTCTAGTTGATAGGTTAATTACTAGCATGCCCTTGTTTCTAATCCACTGTCTATTTAACTTGATAGGTATTTTAGGAATTCACTTTTTCCATTTAAGTCAATTTAAAAAAAAATTAAATGAAAGGGACGGAAGTTCATCTTCCGTCTCTTTCAAATTTTTTTTTTTAAAAATAAATTAAGAAGACGGAGGAACATCTTCCGTTTGATAATTTCTTTTTTTTTTAAATTAACCAATTCGTTAGACGGAAGATCTTCTTCTGTCTATAAATTTTTGACCGATCAAATTCTATAGACAGAAGATCTTCTTCCGTCTATTCGAATTTTTTATTCTAAAGAATTCGAAATTTTTAATAGACGGAGGATCATTTACCGTCTTCTATATTTCCAAATACTATTCTACTCTGCTATATATGGCCGACTCCTGTTCACAGCTCTGCTATAAACTAAGTTTATAGCAGACGATAGTGGCGTGAAATTTCTCATATTTTCCATTTTTTAAGTAAATAGCAGACGATAGTGGATGCTCTTAAGGGATATGATTACAGTTTAAAAATTAGATGGAGAAAGAATGGAGGGTTACCTCCTACATTTACACTCTTTTTTGTTGTATTTTAAAGAAGAAAAAAAAAAGAAAAAATCTTAGACTAAAGTGGTTTTAACATAATATATTGTATAGATAGTATAACCTGTTAGAGATTATGAGAGATAATTACAATAAAAATCAGGGTTAATATCCTAGACTAAGGTACTTGAGATATTTACCATAGGTATCAAGATTGGAATACGTAGACTACTATCACAAGCCAGTATTTATAGGATAAATACTGATTTGGGTACTGGGTTCTCAACCCACTTAACCCGCGTTCCGATATCCATACAATTAGTACGTGTAACACACGTGTTACCCATAGAATAATATTACACCTATGTACCTATGTATCCAACAATCTCCTCCTAAATTCTCAATATATAGATGTACTGGATTATCTAATCAGTTCAACATGAAGCTGACTGGATGATAGCAGTCTTTAAATAGAAGAAATGCATCACTCAATGTACAGTTCATAAGGACTAAATCAATTATAAATCCGAATAGTTCAAAAAGACTAAACCAAAATAATTAAATAGTTCCCAAACCATATCACAGCACAATATTCACAATGACTAATCTAACTGGAGTAATCTGTCATAGTTTCAAAATCAAACAAAGCAAATAAACTTCAAGAACAAAATAAGATTTTTAAGCTCAATGAACACAAGAGTCTTAAACTCATCAGAAGTTTTACCAAGTAAGTGACTAATTTATTCTCGAAAGAAATAAACTGAAACTCTATCCTTGCACACTGCTTTATGTTTACTCCTCCATTTTGAGCAAATCATTATTTTGAAATCTATGTTTACAGATTCAACTCCTCCATTTTTGCTAGCTTACTAAAAATAAGAATATCAAGAGACGCATTTCTAAGAATTCTAGCGAATTCCATAAGTATTTAGTTCCACTAAAGAACTTAGTACAATTTAACGATAGACTAAAGAACTTAGTACAATTCAACGATAGCTTAGCAAAATGTAACACAAGCATCAAAATCAAGTTTCTTTAACAAAATAAAGAACAAAAACTATTATAGTTTCTACACAAGAACTATACTATGTTTCATATTGGAATGATAGAATAGTCAAATCAATTATGGTTATCCTGAATCATCAAAACTAGAATGAAATAAGAATCCATAAAAAAGATATATCATCAAAATTAGAATGATATAACGACATTCTAAACATCGGAAACACATCGACAAGTTTCCATGTTTCGTATTGGAATAATATGATTATTCTAAGTAAATTCTCTAGATATATAATACCATCAAAATTGGAATTACATTATATATTTGTGAAATTTTTTTGGAATCATCAAAATTATCTAGAATATGTCAACTGCCTAAAATTGATGCTTAAGTTTGAACTTCTCTATGGCTCCAACTGGATTCTAAATTTCAAAACAATTTGGATGTTAAAGCTTTTGACTCAATAGATTTTAACTTCATTTCCCCACAGTTTTGATAATTAGATCACTTTCAAGTCTCTTAACAAGAGCATTAGCCATACTTGTCGCAATTGCACTTTATCTATGAGAAAGTTCAACTAGGCTTTCTTCAGCCTTAATATACTCCTCTTACTATTATAGAGTGAGTTATGAGCTACAGTGCATTGTAGCTTGATAGTCGCATAACAAAATTAGAAAGTTACTTAAACTTCTTAATGGATAACTAGCAACAAGTTCTTCAATCCACTCAGCCTCTTCCCCTGTAGAGGATAACACATAGAGATCTGATTTCATGGACGATAGTACAGTGCCTGTTTGCCTTTTAATTTCCATAATATTTATGTTCCTTCTAGTGTAAACACATATCCACTAGTTATCGACTTTCACTAAATTATGAGCATCATAATGCATCAGATCATCCATACATTCGAAGAATAACTAGAGTAGCACAAAACAAACTCTTAAGTACCACTCAGGTATCTAATTAGCCTGTTAAGAGCACTCAAATGTGTATGGGATTATTAGTGAATCTACAGATCATACCTACCTCAAAAGGCTATGTCTATTCTAGTGCAGATCTTTGTATACATGAGACTTTCAATTCTTTTAGAATGATCTACCCGTCTCATAGTTGCATCATCATTAGGTGTCAACCTTTTATCATAATCATAAGGTGTTTCAAAACACACTTTCAATCACTATATCCCCACTTTTGAAACACCTTATTGATTTGATGAGTTTGACTAAGGGTTATCCCTTGCCAACGAAACTCACCCTTATATCTATGGTGTCCACAATACCTAGGTTTTTCATATAGAATTCTTTGGATAACACAATTTTAACTTCATTTGTAATAGAGAGGGCACTTCCAAGGACAAGCATGTCAACAGAACAAGTAAATAATAGCCACTATATTTGACACACCACAAAGTAAAAGGCACTGATCTGAATTACTTGATTCATATACTAGGCTCTTTAAGGAAATTGTCAAATTATTTATTCGTCGGCTATACATGTTTTAAGAATATACAATGATTTTACTAAATTGTAAATCTTGTTTACTAAACATATTAGTCCAAAATTTTCCAGTACAAAACTGTTTAGTACAAAACATCAAGTACAAAACTGTTTAAATATCCTTTATGAATAGCTAAATTTTCAATAGATGTAAGGGTAAGAAGAATACTTATTGTAGCAATATGACAAACATGTGAGTAGACATCAAATAAGCCTACCACATTTATCTCAGTCAATCCGTTAGCTATTAAAATGCATTAAAATTTGCTACTGAACAATCAAAATTAAGTTCCTTCCACAAAATCCCACTAACTTACTATAGTTTTATCCCATTTCGGCAGATCAACTAAATTAAAGTATTATTATATGACACAAAATTATCTCATTGTCTACTAAAGACTCTTCTTAGCTCATTTGTCATTCAAGTTTTTAAGTATCAGTAAGGCCGGTTCTTGATTTCAACTGTGAATTATTGATCGTGTCTGTAGGACTAGATCATTTCATACATTTATCTTTGATGAACATATCCTCAAAGAACTCTGAAAGTCTAGATTCTTCTAACACAAATTAGATAGATCCAATATCTGTCCACAGAACTATATTCTGCACTTTCTAAACACACAAATATTTGTTGTAGGTCCTACTTTAGGCCTTCTAGGGTCATATACTCTAACAAATATATCACAACACAAATTTTCACTTTAACAAAATTATTTGTGTTTTCATGCCATGATCTACAAGGTGTATTCAATTTAGAGTGTAGTAACACATTAGAGATATGATTAACAATACAACATCACTCATAATTACACAAGATAAACAACGGTCAATATTATAGAATTCAACATTTCACTAAGTGTTTGATTCTAACTTTTATCAATACTGTTTGACTGTTGTAAGTAGAGTACAGTAGAGATTATGTCATATGCAAACTTCTCTAAAGTCATTGAAACATATTCACTATCTCAATCAAATCTGAACCCTTGATTTTTAGTATTTAATTATATTTTTTTTAATTCATTAAGAATAACAAGTGCTTCATTCTTCATATATATGACAAACTTATACTAATCATCTACAAAAATGATTAAATACTTCTGACCAACAATTATCTCGTCTAGTCACAAAGCTACTGAGATCACAAATATCAGAATGTACTCCTAGACACCATATAAAATTATTTTCTAGTGATCATAATCTGAGTTCACTCTTCACATTTGTCATAATTTAATGAAGTGTCATTTAGCAGCGTTGTAAGTTTTAACAAGAACCAATAATTTAATATATAGTTCTCATATCCTAGCCAATTATGCTATGTTCAAGGACTATACACAATTTGAACTATTATTATTAATTGTCTCATTTTTTAAACTCAACTTATACATGCAATTGACTATATATGCACATTATAAGAGTTGATACAAAATTACTCTACCACATTTTACAAAATTGTTTCCTTTCTCTAATAATTCTAACAATGTCCACTTGCTCAAACACATTGAGCTATATATTTTTTACTCGTTCTTCATTATCTTCGTGACGCTAAACGAGATAATGACCAGTATTTTATAATTCAATTTTGCACACATAGTACAACGAACGAGAAAGAACAAAATGTAACTAGTAGAGTCCTATCCTTCATTAAGTGATGCTCTCTCCTAAGTTACAGACATTTGTTATATATCTTATACATCAATCTTTATTAGAAAAGCAAACATACACTCTCACACAAACTGCAAACAATGTGTCACCCAATATATTTATACACAGTAAGACGAGGCACGCTAAACAAATTAAAACATGCTAGTTTCAAAGTGGAAATAATTATGATCTAAAACTCCCAAATATGTAATCAAACGCACACAACGTTAACACATTTATCACATAAAAATACTAAGAGATTAGAGTAGATCATACTGACACATCAAGTTAGAAGTGTTTTCTAAATTCGATGGAGAAGCCTGCGTAGTGCAGACTTATCATACCGTAATGCAAATACATCGTATCCAATACACACAACTTGAAAGTAACTTCTACATTCATCAAATTGTTAAAGATTAGCCAATTAAACAAATTATTAGCACAATCTAATTCACAACAATTTAATTGGAGATTCAATTTTATAGTCAAAACCTATAATTTATCAAAATAAATATTTGATCCTTAGCACATAACCAAAGCAGTTATTCAAATTTGTATTTAATTAAACAATGCATAATACCGTTTTGAACTTTAGCACTTAGCAACAAAATTTAAACAAATAATTAAATAACAATTTAAATTTGGTGAATAACTTATCTTTAATTTAGATCTGAATTGGAAGTATACTGCAGAAGATCCAGTCTTCTCCCCAAACACGGAATACAAAACAATACCCAATGGATTATCTCCATTGGTTAGATCCAGATCTGATTCTTTTTGGCTGAATCTAAATCTGCTCCAACAGTCCAAACACCAAACAACAATCTCTAACCAATAGAGCAGCTGTTGGACTGGATTTGAATCTGGATCTACTCCAACCACCCGAACACCAAACAGCAATTTCTACCCAATGGAATAATTCAGATCAGATCTGGATTGGGTATTCTCTTCTCTGATTTGATCTTATATGAAGATCTATGGAGAAGAAGATGGAGGAAGAGGCACCAGCGACCTGGGGCTAGGCACGACAACGGTGGCGGCTGCGACGGCGACCTCCGCCTTCCCCACCGTGAATCGACGAAGCTCTCCGGCCACGTCAGCAATCGAATAGAAACTCAGCATCTGGATCACCGAGATCCAGTTCATTCTCACCAATATTCATTTACTGGGATCGGACTTGATAATCAAATGAGTGGATTCTTTGGATCCGACACCAAGGGATCCGCACACAGCAGCACACAGCAACACCAGCGGGATTCGATGAGGCCAATCACACACCAAACAACAAATCAAACCAAGGAGGAAGATGATTTGCGGGTCGGATTCAACTTGGTTGGATCTGACTCTCAAGATCCAACAAAGCAAGAGGAAGGAGATCATCGATGGGTTCAGTCGTGGGTCTTTCCCTTCACTACTTGCGAATGACGATGGCGCGACGAACAACGACGGTAACACACCGGAACAGGTGGCGGCGACTGATGACTCTGAACTTGATCGACGATGACGACGACGGGAGGTGCGATCTCAAGATCCATTGATCTTTCTCTTTTTAAATCTCACAATTTAAAATAGGCTAAATATCTCAAGATTGTTAGAGATTATAAGAGATAATCACAATAGAAATTATGGTTAATATCCTAAACTAAGGTGCTTGATATATTTACCCTAGGTATCAAGATGGGAATACCTAGACTACTATCACAAGCCAGTATTTATAGGATAAATACTGGTTTGGGTACTGGATTTTCAACCCACTCAACCCGCGTTCCGATATCCATATAATTAGTACGTGTAACACACGTGTTATCTATAGAATAATATTACACATAATATTATTCATATAGTGAGAATATACCTATATATCCAACATAACCTTGTGCAATATATTGCACATAATTTTTTAAAATAAGAAAATAACAAAACTATTTTTGAAAAAAAAAACATCTAAAAATATCAAGTGCATTATTTTTGGAGTTTGATTAAGGGATATGGTGAAGATTAAAATTTGGATGGAGAAAGGGTGAGGGTTGCCTCCTACATTTGCTCTCATTTTTTTATTTTTTATTTAAAAAAAAGGAGAAAATCCTAGACTAAAGTGGTTTTAGCATAATATATTGTGTTACCCTTTCCAATTGCACAACCTAAAATAGTTTTGAGAGACATGAAATTATATTGAACTTTGAAAAAAAATGAGAGAATGTGGAGAAACTTATGAATATCATTTCTACCATAATTACTGAAATCTTTATTATCATTCTCAAATAATATATATGGTTTAGAGAATCACTGCCAAATCATAATGTTATACAATTGAATATTACTAAAGCTGGGGGGGGGGGGGGGGGGGGACTCTGTGAGATCGGGGAAAATGTGAGGGGAAGAGACTATGTTTAAGAAATTTGGGTTTTTATTTGTTTTTATTTTTTAATAAAAATTTTGCGTAGTGCACGTATTAGTTAAATAGGAATCCCAACTTTTCTCCCTTATCTCTATTTCAAAATAGAGAAAGGAGAGAGGAGGTAGACTCCATCTCTTATTACTATAAGATATAGATATAATAGCCTGATCATCTTTATTTTACAATCCAATTCAAAATAGGAAATATCGCGACTAATATCTAGAGAAATTGTAACCCCTGTTACTCATTTTTGTATTTTTATTGTATTTAATTAAATTCATGGGTATTTTATTTTATTTCTGATTTTGTTGATTTTCGTCCCTTTGAATTGTATGTTGTTGTTCTCCTTATGATTCATTTCTGTTGATTCAGCCTTACTATTCTCATTGTTTGATCTACAAATTTGTTCTTGTCTCTATTATTGTTTAAACTTATTTCATGGCTAAACTGTCTCTTATTGGACTCTTTTCTTCCTATTGGATACTACCCAGTTAACCAAAACTCATATTGACTCTATATAACCCTCCTAAACACCCTAACCCTAATTATCTCTCTCTCTCACCTTAGCTGTCACCCCCTCTCTCCTACCCCCAAACCCTGCACCTCTGACCTCCCAATCTCTCCCCCCTTCCTTGCTGTCGTCGTCTTATCCTCGATGCCGGAAGACCACCCCCGCAAACCCCTCTTCTCTTCCCCTCATCCATTGCACACCACCGTGCCGTTGTTCCCTGCCTTTTCCACAACGCGCCGTAGACCCCCCCCTGTGCCTAGTGTCATCGGGCTCAAGCGTCGCTACCCAACCGTTGTGTCGCCCTAGCATCGAGCTCCCCTCGTCGTTGTCGTCTTCTCCCCTATGTCGTCGTCTTCTGGTGTGGTTGACAACAGCTGAGCACCGCTTTGCTGTGCCGCCGTTTGCTGTCGGAGTTTCCTCATCGCTGTTGTCATCATCCCGTGTTGCTATCGTCGCCTTGCTGTGGTTGCCGCTGCCTTGTGTGTGCATGTAAGAGCACGTGCACCACCGTGTTTTGTGTTGGTGTTGGTTCGTGCCTTTCCTTGTTCGTGTCGTCGGTGCTGAGTTCGTGTGTTGGGATCCGTTCCCATTATTCTAATCTTCATCTTCGTCGTCATTTCAGGCAAGTAGCTTGTTTGTGTCTTTTTTTCATACAAGTTAAATACCACAAGTAGTCTTGCATGAAATTGTTAGTACTCTCATGATGACCATATTTTATTATTTGATCCGTTCCTTCATCTCTTGATCATGATTAGTTCACAGTAGTTGACACCATTGCATGAAAACAATTAGATTAGATGGACATCTTGATTTGTATGGCCGTTGTGACACATATCGTACGTTGTAAATGATTGATACATGAATGCTTGTTGATTGTGCTATCTCATTTTAGATCATTAATACACATGCCATACTGATTTGAGTGACCCATTTGCCATGCTTGGTATGCCATCTTAGATTGGATGTTTATAACTAAACTATTTGATGAAATGCATAAAAGAAGTTTGTTTTTACTGCTGCCCTACTTTTGTTCAGAAATTTTTACCCTGTTAACATCAGTAAAATAAATAAATTTGTGAACATAATTCGTAGCCTTCGTTTTCTAGTTTTCAGAACCTTCGACGGATCTGAATTCTGATTTTCAATGCATGAGTTATTGCTGTTTTACTGCAGTCATATCGTATATTCCAGATTCTGAACTATATGCATTATGTATGAAATATTATTTTAAAACTGATATTAAAAGTAGAATTTGAACTCTATATTTTGCTAGGTATGTTTAGACATGACGGGGATCAATCCCAATTTTTTGTGGAATTAATTAATGACTTTTGTATCGCATTTTATGCTTATGAAACCAATCGATATAATTTCAAACTGGATGCTGTTTAGTAAATAATTATGTTTTCAACCTGATTCTATTCATTTTTTATGTAAACTTTTTGAATATAAACTGTATCCTGATGTATCTATTTTATCACCCTTTTGGCGGATCTGGATTCTGAATTGTATTTTGCGAATTATCTCTGTTTTGGTGCTGCTGTGTCTGGACTTTCAGATGCGAAGTTTTGTTGCATTACTCTGTTTTCCCTATTTTATTGACTATATTATCTGTGATGCAAATTCATGATATTTTATATTTTGAGACTAGATATGTTAGGAAATCTTCCAGATTTTTCTCAAATTTAATTATGATAATTTTAAACTCTTTTCATGCTTATAAACAAGATTTTGTATTTTTTGGCTGAACATAACTCGTATATTAGATGTTGTTTTCGACCTTGTTTTTGTGGCTAATGTGTGACCTGTATATATGCGCTGGATTCGGCAAAGAGTCTAGTTCCTGAATTTTTTGACGGATCTAGATTTGTAGTTCTATAGCAACGGGGAATCTCAGATTTGGTACAGTAGTGTCTTGCTGTCCAGAACTGAAAGTTTAGATGTTTTGACAATTGGAAGTTGTTTTGTCACCCATTTGTGTTCCAATTCATCTTAGACTTATCATTTGTTCTTACCATGTCTTTAGTCCTGTCTGTATTCGTTCACATATGTTTAATAATGAAAACTAATCAAGCCGAGATTTTTATGAAAAAAGATATAGTAGTGGACAATATAGAAATGTGTATTCACTACAAAGAATTTGCCATATACCAACGGACACCTATAGTGACGGATCACTAAAACCGTGGGTATAGCCATCATATACCTACAGACGCGTAGTAAACTGTGGGTATAGACGAGATAGAAAACTTTTAATTCCCACCAAAATCCCAATTTCTAATTTCATTCCCCCTCCCACCCCCCGTCTCTCTCAAAACCCGAAATTGGAAACCCCTCGCCTACTTCCCTCTCTCTTTTTCTCTTCACGCGCTTCTCCGAAACCCTATTTCCCTCTTCTTTTTCCTCCTCGCACTCAACCTCTTCGAAACCCAATTTCCTGGCGTGTTGCCCTTGCTTGGGCGAATCAAGCAAGAAGACCAAGAAGAAGGAGGGTCCGATCAAACCCACTTCAGGTATCCATCAACCCCTCCACAAATTTCATGCCTTTTTGTGCCATTTACGATCAATTTTTAGGATCAACACAATTGTTCATGGAGCTCTTGTGGGTCTTTAGTTTTGAGCTAGATGATGTTGTTTTGAGGTTAAAGTTAGGATCTTGGCCACCGATTTGGTTGATCTCTGATTATTTCAGTTATACCCTTTTTGGTTTCTTGAATACATTCATTTGGGTAAAATTTTAGGAGATTGAGGTTGATGCCCAATTGGAGAATTAAGGGAAACTGTGGAATTTTTTAATGAGTCTCGTGATCTTTGAAGTTGTAGTTTATTTTCTTGCATGTATGTGAATTGGTTTTAGGAATTAACAGGTAGGATTTAATGGATTGGTTTCAAACAATAAAGGAGGTAGATTGGTTTCAAACAATACAGGAGGTAGCTTCAATGATTTTGGGTTATAATAGTGTAGATTATTGGAACAGGTCAGGGCAAAGTTAGTGAAGGCTTTGAGATTATTTGATATGAATTGGTGGTGCTATTGATGGATCGCGGTCAAGTTATTTAAACTTCTTTCTTTCGTTGATTCAGTGCCCATACAAACATATCTTCTGTATAATTAATTTAAGAATTTTAAGTGTAAGACTGATATTTTACTAGAGATAAAGGATTTATAATATGCATTGCTTGCAATTATACACACAATAGCGACAACACAGAAACACATCTGGTAGATGGAGGAAGATCGGGTGGGAGGGGTATGTCCTACAAATTATTAGGAAAGAGAGCAAAAAGTCAATCTTTTCATTGAGATAAGGTTACGAATTGCATCTGTGTGTTTATTTGCAAAATGGGAGAAGGCACACATTTCTAGTAGGCAGGTAGGCAGGGAAGGGTTAATGAGCTCTATATATGTTTGTAAATTGCAGGAGTATATAACTGTATATAAAGTCTTACAAGGATAATTTGCACAACCTTTAAAATAGACTTTACAGCTGTATGTTAATTGTTTATATTGAATATTTATGTTATAATCCTAATCATGGGATTACCAATAGATCATACTGGCATTACTTGCAGTTGGATCTGGAGAAAGGAATGCTGGACTGTCTCTATGCGAAATGTAAGTTAGAAGATAAAGTATATTTTTATTACATATGGTCTCTAGCATGTGATAGCATCGGATTTGTTTGTGGTTATTCAACAATTTCTTTTTTTTAAAATTATGAAGTCTAACTAATCTGTTTTTCTCTTCTTAATTGGGTTGTTCAGGCACACCTTGCATCACAGATTGTGTGATGGCTGAGCTTGAGAAATTGGGAAAAAAATATCGTGTGGCTTTAAGGTGCCTTTTATAATTCCAGCCTTTTGATTTCATAGATAATCTATGCTTGCAGAACTATTGTTCTAAACGTTATATTGATATTACTTCTACATGTCGGATTGATACATATTAGTCCTAAGCTATTTAATGTTCTGTGACAGGATTGCCAAGGATCCTAGGTTTGACAGGCTACCGTGCACACACAAAGGAACATATGCTGATGATTGCATTGTTGATAGAGTTACTCAGGTAGCATACAATATGATTGCTGCATGTACATTTTTTTTCTCTGTTCATTGGTATGGTTTCTTCTTGATTTTATATGGAATTCCTGTAAAATAATATTTGTGTACAAACCCATAATTCTAATACTAGCCATTTTGTCTTAGCTTTTCATAAGATCTCCTGTAACATTGTCTTTTCATGCCCATGTCCATGCTTAGCTGCCAATACTAGACTTCTGAGTGAAATTCTCTATATTGAATTTATATTATCCCTTATGGGCCAGATGATGAAACCTAGGAAGGCGGAAATCACAGACAAACTACGACAGGAAATTAATAATGTATTCTCCTAGTGTTCATGAAACATACATAATTTGTTTTTTTTCTCCTTTTCTCTTCCTTTTCCCTCTGATCTTTATGAGATCCAACCTTAAGTTTACAGACTCTGTTAAAATATCACGTGATCATCATCGACAATTTGTTAATACCACATATGTTAATTGTCACTGATAGCTGCATTTGTGACAGGTGGTTAACAGGTATATTGATGAAGGTGTGGCAGTGCTTGTCCCTGGTGTGTTATTTATCAATGAGGTACACCTACCTTTCCGAAGTTCTAACTGCTATTTTGTGTGGATGTGTTTACTAATGGCTATTGTGTGGGTTTCAGGTTCATATGCTAGATATGGAATGCTTCTCTTACCTAAACCGTGCTTTAGAGAGTTCAATATCACCAATAGTTATATTGGCTACAAACCGAGGAATATGTAATGTGAGGTATGTATTAGAATGATAGGACATTAGATTTAACTTCCGTAAGTAACATCAATAGTTGCGATTATATCTTACATTTGTTAAATTGAAATTCAGAACATTGTGTTCCAACTCAGCTGGACTGAGTGGCAATCTTTAACCTGACTGATAATATATACAATTTTTGATGTCAGAGAGCCACTTTGCTATGACATGTTTTTAATTTCCTGCATGTGTATTAGTATAAAGTCATCAAAATTTTGCTAGTCTTAGTTAAACTTTTTTGGACTTAACTCTTTTGCTATTGCTTCTCAGAGGAACCGATATGACGAGTCCACATGGCGTACCTGTAGATCTATTGGATCGGCTGGTGATTATACGGACAGAAACTTGTGGGCCTACTGAAATGATTCAGGTTCCCGTCTTTACATTTACACTTCATCTTGTTTAGTAAAAAAACTGTTTTGACAAATATTTTCAATAAAATTATTTGCAAGAAAATCACCCCCTGGTTGGTATGCTATATAATTCTCTTCATGGATTCTTGTAAATGTGTAGCAATCCTATGATCCTATCTGTATCTGCCACTTGTTGCACACAATTTGTCGCTTCCATTGGCAGCATTCAGTAATTGAAACTTTATTTAATTTGAAAGTCATGCTTCAGCCAACATTTTCGAGTTGATTGGTCTAACTTGTGTAGATGCCTTTTTTTTCTTCTTTGAATTCATTAGCTTCTATTTTTTCATATTAAGTTTTAAACCAAAGTTTTTTTTTTTGGGGGGGCGCAGATTGCCCAGTTCTCATGGAAGGAGAAGACTCCTGAAAGCGGTCGATTGAGCATATGTGAGGTTGTACATTCTCTCTTTGTAAAATAGTTTTGAGATTTTCCCTGTGCTGAACAAGTTTTCTTTATTACCCTTCGCTGAATGTGCCTAATAACTATTCCTTTAAATTTTTGATGGTACAGGAACTTGCTGAGATGATTTTCCAGTCAGCATTGTAGATCAGAGTTATTATTGACGAGTTGTAGACGTACATTATTTATTGGCTATGGAAGCTAATTTTCTGTTGATGGAGCAAACCTCGAAATTAAGTGGATGAGATTGTTATAAAACTTTATATGCTTATTATATGTCAATATGGTACTCTTAGGTTGACATTTTAACTATTTTGTAATTTGAATTTGACATGTTTGTAATACTTCATTAATTTTTAATATGATTGAAGTTTAATTTAATTTAATTTTGTTTCATAAACACATGTATTTATTTCATTGTGTATTTGGTTTATAATTGAATTAATATTATAAAAGAAAATATTAAATTATCATAAGCGTAATTAAAGAAAAAATTGTGTATAGAGCGATGTGTATATATTCAAATAATTGGATGCGAAAACCATCGCTAAAACCTATAGCAATGGAGCTTCAACCGTGGGTATAGGAAAGCAAAATGTGTCTTTAAAACCTATACCAACGGATTCGAAACCGTGGGTATAACACCAAGGTTTTGTCCAACGGGTGAAAAAACCGTCGCTATAGGCTATAGTGACGGCATTTTGCCGTGGGTATAGCTAATTAAAAACGATGGAAAAATATGTCCGTTGGTATAGGTTTTATGGGCTATACCTACGGTTTTTTGCCTTTTACCCACGGATTTTTGCTGTCACTATATGTCAAATTCCTTGTAGTGATTCAGAAGGAAACTCGTTTTCCCCACTGTTACTGTGGTACCCACTGTTTATCTATGGATGTATAAGGGCATGATCCATGACACTGTTACTTTTGTTATTACTATTACTGTTATTGTTTGTCTGAATATATGCCCTATAGGTTTCACTACGAAATCTTAAAATGAAACTGTTTGTTGTAGCAACCATGTGGTATAATTTGGGACGCATGAAGTGTTACCTAGATAGTAATGAACATTAGACATAAGAACAACTGTTTTCACTGTCACATCTCGTTACTATTACCGTTGACATCACTATTATCGTTGATTTCACTGTTACTGTTGAATTTACTGTTACTGTTGACTTCAGTGTTACCGTTATACCTATACTGTTATAATGTTATGTTTGAAATCCGTAGACTGTTACCCTTTGTTGCTATTCCCCCATGTCAGTACTTTCTATTTTATTTTAGTTTTTCCCTTCCATTTTCTTGCTTGTACTGCTTACAGCCCGTAACTTGCATCTAACGGGCATTATGTTTTCTTGTCTTCCCTTTTTCCTTGTAATTGTCATATGAGCAGTGTTACCGCTAAATCTGGTGTGGGGGCAAACAGACAGTATTTGTGGATTCTTGAGAAAACGAACAAGGCAAACCTGTTGACCTGTTGACCTTCACCGACTTGTTGACTTGGTCTCTTGCCGCTGCTGCGAACCTGCAAAAAGTGCGAGACACCGGGATGGATGCCGGCGATGCACCCTCCGACGCTCAAGTCAGTAACCAGAAGTGATTATGAAAGAGCATAAATTGGCAAAAGACTGATTACCTCTTAATGGAGATGGATGGGGGGTATTTATCGACGTCTCAGGGATCAGATTAGGCATGTAATCCCTAATTCCCAGTGAAAGGATAGATGTGAATCAGGACCGTTGATTAGTATTAATTAGGGACCTTGATTTTATCTTGCTGGAATGGGTGTACAGCGGGTTGGAACCCGTACCCAGTTGATGTGGATCTGTTTATGGGTTATTGGGCTTAGAATAAAGACCCACTTTCCATTTCAGACCCGTCAGTAGGTGAAATTACCGTTTTACCCCTGAGCTTTAAGATTCGTCTCCGATGTGAACGGTCCCGATTTAATCCTATTTTTAGCCATATCACGATCCCCCCACTCCTAGAGACTGAGTTTTTTAGTCTTTGAGGAGTAGTTTTACTGTTCTAATGGCGTATGGGATTTTATCGGTGTTCTTAAGGGAGTTTTGGATCTTGCTTGGGGTGTAATGGTGTTATTCTGGGCTTGTAAAATGCCCAAAAATATTCTCAGAATTTTTTGGATTTTTGGTGATTTTTCCAGATTTTTCTGAATTTTTTCTCATTTTTTTGAATTTTTTATTCATTTTCCGAATTAAATAATTAATTATCGAAAATATTAATTAATTATTCTAATTTAATAATTATTTTTTCAGAATTTAAAAATAATTTTTCTGAATTAATAATTATTTTTAGAATTTTTAATTAATTTTTTTCGATTTTTTAAATACTTTTTCGGAATTTTTAAATAATTAAAACAATTAAATAAATAAATAAATAAATTAAATATTACCTGGACACGTGGCACGATCTGTGCCATCGGATCCCGTCACGAATCTCGAGGAGGCGCGTTTCCCAAAAAAACGTTATTTTGTCGTTTAGCGCACGTGGCGCGATCTGGACCGTCCATCACCAGAAGCGCGAATTTCTGGAAGATCCAACGGTCGTAGTCGCTCGGCGGCTTTTTTCTCCGTTTTGGAGCTCGGATGGGGACTTGTTCGGCAGCCGACCGGGAGGTGACGCCACGTGGCATCGCCACGTGGCACATAATGATTTTTTTTTCCCTTCACGCCCAGTTTCTTTCCTTCTTCTTCATCTGCTCTCTTCCTTTCGTCGACCGTCTTCGACTTCTCCCCCGGCCTACGTCTTCGAGCCTCGTCGTCATCGTGTCGAGCACCCCGTGCGGGGGTTCATGGAGCTTGGAGCACGATGTTTGGAGGCGAGCTCGGCGACGTGGGGGGCTTCGACGAGGTAACGGGCTCGACACAGCAGTGGAGAGGTTAGAGCTCGGCAGAGGAGATCGGAACAGAGGTGATGGGGATCGGCGAAGGCCTCGACCATGGCGCGCTCGACGGAGGTGGAGCTTGGAGATGCGAGGGGAGCAGGCGAAGGGGTGAGGTTGACGAAGATGGGTGCTGGAGCTCGGCCATGGCAGAGCATGGTCGATGATGGCATCGTTGGCCATGGTGAAGCTCGTTGGCGGAGAGCTCGGAGCTCGCTCGTGGAGAGCTCGGAGCTCGTCTCCCTGAGCTCGCTCGTATAGAGCTCGGAGCTCGGAGCTCGTCTCGTGGAGAGCTCGGAGCTCGTGGCAACGATGGGTTCGTCGCAGAAGGAGCTCAACGAAGAGGGTGTGCCGAGAGGAGCTCGAAGACAATGGGCGAGGCAATTGTAGCTTTGGCATGGCGAGGTTGGGAGCTCGGCCATGGAGGCGGAGATCAGAGCTTGAAGAGAAGCGCTTGGTTTTTATGGAGATGGAGGTGTGAGCTTCGGCGTCGGAGGCAGCCGGCGACGGAGGGGGGAGCTCGGCATTGGAGATGGAGCTCGGCCATGGTGGTGGCGAGGCATGGAGGAAGAGATCGGGTTTTGTTCTCTTGGTTTTGGCCGGAACGAGTGGAAGAAGGAGGGTAACGGGGTTCGGGTTTGGATCCCTTAACGGGTCTGAACCCGACCTTTTTTCTCCTTTTTTTATTTTTTGGCTTCTTGTTCGGCAAATCCGAGCGCAAATTTTGAGGCGCATTTTTTTGCAACTTTGAAGCTCGGTAGGACAGTAGCTCGGATTGGAGATCCGAACTATGTGGCTTGATCTGGACGGTTGATCACGATCGTGGCGCGAATCTCGAGACGAGCTCAGTTCCCAAGAAAACACTATCTTGTCGTTTAGCGACGTTGGCAAGATCTGGGCCGTCCGATCGAGATCTTACACGAATGTTGAGGGAAAAGTGATTTTTCTCCGTTTTGGAGCTCGGATGGGCACTTGCTCGGCGGCCGACCGGAGGGAAGAGCTCGGATTTGATTTTGACAGTTGCTCGGGTTCGGTTTTTCCCTCGTGCGAGTGGCTCGGTTCGGATTTCCGAGCTATTCGGCGCAGCTGTATTGCGGTCCACTTTCTCGGTGCTACGAAGGTCCGATCGGGGTGCGCGACCTCTCGTTTCGAAGCTAATTCGAAGATCTACAACTTCTCTTTAGGAGTGGGATGAAGATTCACCCTCCTTCATGGTCAAAATAGCCCCGCAACATTCTTGTCTTCATGAAGTTGATAAGCGCTTTGGTCTTGGGGATTTTGGAAGAGGAGCTCCACTCCTAGGGGCGGAGAAGATGTGCTAGGAAGACCCTTGTGCTAGGAAGACCCTTGTAAGATGTGCTAGGAAGACCCTTGTGCTAGGAAGACCCTTGTGCTAGGAAGGCCCTTGTAAGATGTGTTAGGAAGACCCTAGGGGCAAAGAAGGGGCGTGAGTGGCTCGGATCGCTAGTCGCTCGGCTCAAAATACCGAGCGACGTAGAGCGATCTGAGCCGTCGGATCTCAGCGCGGATCTCGAGGCGGGCACAGTTTCCAAGAAAACACTATCTTGTCGTGTAGTGGTGCTGGCACGATCTGAGCCGTCTGATCGAAATCTTACGCGAATGTTGAGAGAAAAGTGATTTTTCTCCGTTTTGGGGCTCGGATGGGCACTTGCTCGGAATCCGAGCCGGACTCTTTGATGTTGGGGTCGGATCACACGTCGCTCGGATTTTGATCCCGCGTGTGCCGAGCTATTCGACTTGTATCGAAACGTTTTGCCTTTTCGCCAACCGTTGCTGCTCGGTTACAAAGTCGTTTGGGCTTTCGTAACGCCTCAAGAGCCGATCAAGAGTCGCGCCCTTACGTTACAAAGTCCAAGAGACTTTTTCTTTTACTTTCGAGGGTCGGATTGGGCGAGCGGAGTGAAGAGCTTGGCTCTGGAAGAGAGCTATTTTGTGAGACGAGTGTGAGGAGGGACTCTATGAGAGGGTTATGCTCCAAACTCGTTGAGAAGAGGTCCGCTTCGAAGGCGAGCGGAGTGAAGAGCTCGGCTCTGGAAGAGAGCCATTTGTGAGATGAGTTTAAGGAGCAACTCTAGGAGAGAGTTGTGAGCTCCGAACTCGTTGAGAAGAGGTCCGCTTCGGAGGCGAGCGGAGTGAAGAGCTCGGCTCTGGAAGAGAGCCATTTGTGAGATGAGTTTGAGGAGCAACTCTAGGAGAGAGTTGTGAGCTCCGAACTCGTTGAGAAGAGGTCCGCTTCGGAGGCGAGCAGAGTGAAGAGCTCGGCTCTGGAAGAGAGCCATTTGTGAGATGAGTTTGAGGAGAAACTCTAGGAGAGAGTTGTGAGCTCCGAACTCGTTGAGAAGAGGTCCGCTTCGGAGGCGAGCGGAGTGAAGAGCTCGGCTCTGGAAGAGAGCCATTTGTGAGATGAGTTTGAGGAGCAACTCTAGGAGAGAGTTGTGAGCTCCGAACTCGTTGAGAAGAGGTCCGCTTTGGAGGCGAGCGGAGTGAAGAGCTCGGCTCTGGAAGAGAGCTATTTGTGAGACAAGTGTGAGGAGCAACTCTAGGGGAGAGTTTTAGCTCCGAACTCGCTGCTTATGTGAGAGAATCAACGGTTGTGGGAGCAATTCCGAATGGCGAACCACTTCTTACCCGCTTATGAGCGAGTAATTTGAAGCCGAATCGAGCCAAGTGTTGGACTCCGAACTCGTCGTTTAAGAGAGCATCAAAAGTTGTGGGAGCAATTCCGAATGGCGAACCACTTCTAACCCGCTGAAGAGCAAGTTATTTGAAGCAGAATCGAGCCAAGTGTTAGACTCCGAACTCGCCGTTAGAGGGATTCAACGGTTGTGGGAGCAATTCCGAATGGCGAACCACTTCTAACTCGCTGAAGAGCAAGTTATTTGAAGCAGAATCGAGCCAAGTGTTGGACTCCAAACTCGTCGTTAGAGGGTTGTGACTCGGAAAGATCGAGAAGCAAGAGCAATAATTTTCAATGAAAAAATGTAAAGTTTTATTGAGATAAATTAAGTGGTTGCTTCAATAGGGCGGGCCATTATTACATGCTGTTGGCCGGATTACAAGCATCAGCCTTATTGAAAATCAAAATCCTACTTCTACGATAAGGTGAAGACCTCGTGGGAGGAGCTGGGAGGTTCTGAGTCTTGAAGCTCATCGGGCCTTTCTGTTCGTTTATCGGCTCCTCAAGGGTGAAGCTCGGCCCCCTCTTTTTGGACGAACTTGGTCAGGAGCCCCCGCTGTATGAGTTCTTTGATCTCCTCCTTGAGAGCCCGACAGTCATCTGTGTCGTGGCCATGGTCCCTGTGAAAGCGGCACCACTTATCCTTGTTCCTCTTCTTGCCAGGGGTATTCATTCTAGGGGGAGCACGGAGTAGTCCTTCCTTGTCCACCTCCATAAGAACTTCTGATATGTTAGCAATGAGGGGGGTGAACTTCTCAAAATGTGGAGTCGGGCGGCACTGGCCATTACTGTCCTTCGGGAATTTTTGGGTCCCTTCTTCACTTGTGTTCTTTCGTTTGTTCTCGGAAGATGTCTCCTCAAGAGCAAGGGGGTCGAAGGCCTCTTCCGCCCGTATGTACTTCTCCACCCTAAGTAGGAGCTCTGAGAAGTCCCGAGGAGGCTTCTTGGTAAGGGATGCCCTGAGGTTGGCATTAGTGACGTTGCGCTCGAATGCGGCAGAGGCTACTGACTGGTTGAGGGAGGGAATGGACCGGGCTTCGGCGGTAAGGCGTCGAACGTAATCCCTTAGGCGTTCACCCTTTTCTTGGTTGAGGGTCACCAGAGATACACTTGTTTTCTCGGCCCGACGGCTACTCACGAAATGAGTAAGGAAGAGCGCTTCGAACTAATCGAATGAGAAGATAGAGGCCGGGGCGAGTCGAGAGTACCATTCTCACGCAGACCCCTTCAGCGTGGCAGGGAAGATCTTGCAGATGAGGGCGTCTGAAGCATGGTGGATCATCATGAGAGTTTTAAAACACTCTATGTGGTCTGCGGGGTCTGACTCCCCGGTATACGATTCAAAGTGAGGTGACTTGAAGTTCTCTGGGATGGGGGCCTCCATGATGGTGCGGGAGAATGGAGGTCTGCTCGGGCGGAGGTTTATTGCTCGTTGCTCTTCTTCCCTGTCAATTCGGCCGAGGCGCCTCTCCATCTCGTGGAGACGGCGGTAGACCGAGTCTTCTCTTTGGTCATACCTTGCCGAGCCCCAAGACTCATCTTCGGACGATGATGGACTGTGGCTGCGGCGATGGTAGCTTGGAGAAGGACGAGGACTGAGAGTGTGAAGGCAGTGGCTCCTAGCTGGCTCATGAGTAGGTGGCCTCTGATCGTTCTTTGAAGCGATATTGAGGGCTCTTAAGACTGTCGCTTGGAAGTCTTGAAGATCTGCCCTTGTGACTGGTGCCTCTCCAGCTTGGCGGTCCCTATGTGTGGCTCGGCTTACTGGAGAATGAGTTCTCCGCCGATGACGCTGAGGGGACTCTCTTTGCCTCCTCGGGGGAGGATATCTTCTAGTCCTCGGTCGTCAGGGGGTTTGGATTCTTGAAGCTCCTGAGTTCTCAGGTTGATGGACTCGACCAAGGGCCCACCATCCATTCAGGTGAGTTCTAAGGTCGACCCCCTTTTGGCGGTCGGCAATGACTTGACGAAGATCCCGCTTGGGAGGGCTTTGAGAAGCCAGGGATTCAACTGAAGGATTGGGACCCGTGACTTGGTCATGAGGAGGATGTTGCTTCGGATGACTCTGACGGGAGCCCCCCTGGGCAGCCCCCCGAGACCCTTGAGGGGCCTGTTGAGTAGGAGCACCTTGAACCGGAGGAGGGAGGGGAGGAAGGGAAGTGGTTCTTTGGTTGGAGACTGCTGCCTTCCCCTTCTGTTTTGGATGCATGGCTTGAAACTAGTATCGTTGATGAAGAGAGGTCGGGTTGCTTTTTCGTTTCCCATAGACGGTGCCAATCTGTTACAACTAAATCTGGTGTGGGGGCAAACAGACAGTTTTTGTGGATTCTTGAGAAAACGAACAAGGCAAACCTGTTGACCTTCACCGACTTGTTGACTTGGTCTCTTGCCGCTGCTGCGAACCTACAAAAAGTGCGAGACACCGGGATGGATCCCGGCGACGCACCCTCCGACGCTCAAGTCAGTAACCAGAAGTGATTATGAAAGAGCGTAAATTGGCAAAAGATTGATTACCTCTTAATGGAGATGGATGGGGGGTATTTATCGGCATCTCAGGGATCAGATTAGGCATGTAATTCCTGTGTATAGATAAAGAATGTAATCCCTAATTCCCAGTGAAAGGATAGATGTGAATCAGGACCGTTGATTAGTATTAATCAGGGACCTTGATTTTATCTTGCTGGACCGGGTGTGCAGCGGGTTGGAACCCGTACCCAGTTGATGTGGATCCGTTTATGGGTTATTGGGCTTTGAATAAAGACCCAGTTCCCATTTCAGACCCGTCAGTAGGTGAAATTACCGTTTTACCCCTGAGCTTTAAGATTCGTCTCCGATGTGAATGGTCCCGATTTAATCCTATTTTTAGCCATATCACAGGTTTTGCTGATACTGTATTGAAACTTCTTAAATGTTTGAGCTGCGCATTGGAAAAAATTTCTTAAATGTTTTGTGTTGAACTATTTTATTCATGATACTGTATTGAAACTTGTATTTGGCTTGTAGTCCCAGGATATTATTTTGTTTCAAATATCATATTTGTTTGGGATATTCATTATTGTTGCGAATAAATACCATTGAATTATAATTGTTTATGCATTCCTGATTGAGGATATTGTTATATTTACTATTGTGACAAGTCAAGTAGATCCGTACAGCTTATGGATGGTGAAAACTATCCGCTGGGCTTAGTCGCGTACTGTATTCTGTATTTCTTTTGGGAAGTGGGGGGTGACAAGATTTTTAGTGGTATCAGAGCCTCAGGTTTGGCTAATGTATTAATTTGACTAATACATTAGACATGCTTGACTCGATCTTGATTTACTTAACTACCAACAGGCCGTGCATTGCACAAAGAATTATTAATCAACTGGATCTGAATGCTAATTATTTTGGGTTTTGTGCAGACTATGGCTCGTGGGAATGCTTCGTCTTTTCGCTCCAGTGGTCGGCAGCACCATCATGGAGGAAGCTGAGACCGCGGACAAGAGCGTCTTTCTTAATCGCCACTGATTACTGACAAGAGCGTCGGAGGGTGCGTCGCCGGAATCAACTCCGGTGTATCGCACTTCCTTGCAGGTTGCGGCATGAGTCAGAAGGTTTGGATCAGCTATTCAGGTTTCCTACGAACTCACAAATCTCATCTGTTTACCCCCACACCGAATTCAGCGGTAACAGATTGGCGCCGTCTGTGGGAAAGCCATACGAATAGCCTCCGCCTCTTCCTCTTCAACTAGCCCTTCTCCAACCATGCCTCCCAAGAAGGTCAGATCTAGGGGGTCCAACCACAGGCCCAACCCCGCTGATCAACAAGAGGAAGTCCTCGCGCACCCTGCTGCGCAGCCCGAACTTCCTCCCCCGGCCCCACAGGGCCAGCCTCCTCATCCGAACCAACCACCCCCTAATGGCCCTGCCGGTCAGAACCAGAGGAGGCAGAAACAACCGCTCCATCCAGACCATGTCTCTATTCACAATGCCTCCTCGGACTCTATGGCTTCCCATCACCCCCGAGCCTCCGATCTCTGCAACACCGTTCTGAATCGCCAAAAGGAAGAGGACCTTCACAACCACCTAGATGATAGGCGGGCCGGAGAGGGAGCCTCTCGCCAGCATCATGGTGAGCGATCTCCTCATCGCCGAGACGGTAGGAGGTCTCCGGACCGAAGGGGCCGGAGGGAGTCTCCCGAGCGTCATAGGAGGAGGCTGCATTCCCCTGCCGAGCAACATCATCTGAGGAGCAATGAGGCACCAATCACTCGTGCCGAGTTCTTACAGTTCCAGGCTACAGTGTTGCAGGCCCTCAACCTCCGCAATAACAACATTGATGCCCCAAGGGTTCCAACACCCCTACGGGTTCCAAGTCCTCGCCATCGATCCGTAAGTCCTCTCCCGGTGCCTATTCGCCAGCAACATCAACATAGTCCTCGCCAATCCCAGGACTACCGATGCCGTAGTCCCCGCTCCCCTTCCTATGAAGAGGAGTCCAGGGGATCGTATGATTACCAGCGGAGGGACGATGCCCTCTACCGTCGTCTCCACGAGGTGGAGAGGCACATCGGTCGCATGGACAAAGAGGAGGAGTCGAGAGCAGGGACCGTTCGTCCGAGCAGACCCCCCTTCTCTCGGACAATCATGGAGGCCCCCATACCGAGGGGTTTCAAACCTTCGCAGTTTGAAACGTACTCAGGGGAGTCCGACCCAGTTTATCACGTCGAAAGCTTCAAGACCTTAATACTGATCCATCAAGCTTCCGACGCCATGCTCTGCAAGACCTTCCCCGCCACCCTCAAGGGGTCGGCTCGGGAATGGTACTCCAGGCTCGCTCCCTCTTCCATCTTCTCGTTCGAACAGTTCGAAACGCTCTTCATAACTCACTTTGTGAGTAGCAGGCGAACTGAGAAGACGAGCCTCTCCCTACTCCACCTCCGACAGGAGAGGGGAGAAAAGCTGAGGGACTATGTGAGGAGATTCACCGCAGAGGTCAGGTCTATCGCCTCCCTAGACCAGTCAGTGGCGACCGTTGCGTTCCAGTCGAACGTCCTCAACTCCAACCTTCGGCCGTCCCTCGCCAAGAAGCCCTCGCACAACTTCGCCGATCTTCTCCTAAGGTGCGAGAAGTACATTCGGGCGGAAGAGGCCGAGTGCCTCCCGGGTTTCGGAGGATCTACCTCCGGCTCGAAGAGGAAGACAGCAGAGGAGGAAGGGTCCAAAAAGTTGCAGAAGGACAATAGCGGCCAGCGCCGTCCTCCCCCCAGGTTCGAGAAGTTCACTCCCCTCACCACCAATGTCTCCACCATCCTGATGGAAGTGGAGAAAGAAGGAGTCATACCTCTGGCTCCGAGAATGAACACCCCGGCCAAGAGGAGGAACAAAGAGAAATGGTGCCGTTACCACCGGGACCACGGCCATGACACCAACGACTGCCGGGCATTGAAAAATGAGATAGAGGCCATCATCCAGAGGGGGCAGTTGGCCAAATTTGTAAAGGCAAACGATCGGGCGGATCGCAACACTCCTCCGCCTCGGGAGGCTAACAAGCGCTCCGAGCGGCGCGATGAGACCCCCGAGTTCGAGGAAGAACGAGTTCTGCACCTCATCCACGGAGGCCCCATGGGGGGCTCCTCCAACTCCTCTCGGAAGGCCTTCGTCCGAGAGGTCAACTCAGTTCACAGCGCCCCTCCCCCCAAAGGCCTCGGCGTCCCAGTGACTTTCTCCGATGAAGACCTCGAGGGGGTCAGAACTCCCTACTGCGACGCCCTCGTCATCGACCTTCGCATGGCAAACTTCAAGGTGCAGAGGGTCCTGGTAGACAACGGGAGCTCGGTGAACATCCTCTTCCTCTCGGCTTTTCGAGGGCTGCAACTGTCCCGGGACCGTCTCAAGCCGGCCAGTTACACGCTCCACGGGTTCACGGGGGTACCAGTAACTGTCGAGGGGGTTATAACCCTAGACGTAACTGCTGGGAAGACCCCTACTACCCGGACCGAGCCGATGGACTTTATGGTCGTCGACGTCCCGGCCGCATATAATGTCATCCTAGGCTGACCCGGCCTAGCTGCCCTGGAAGCTGTCCCTTCAGCGTACCACCTTAAAATGAAGTTCCCCACTCGGTCGGGAGTGGGAGAAATCAGGGGCAGCCAAGAGACGGCTCAGAAGTGCTACATGACTTCCACGGGGGGTCCGGTGCTCTCCCTCGAGACCCTAGAGATTCCCGAGCCGAATGTCCGACCCACGTCCGAGCCGGCAGACGAATTGGAAGAAGTACTCTTTTCGGACGAGGACCCGAGTCAAAAGTTCCTCATCAGCAAGTCCTTGCCGACTGCACTGTGTTCTGACTTGGTGCAATGCATCCCGGATAACCGCGACCTGTTTGCTTGGTCAGCCGCGGATATGCCCGGGATTTCCGAGGAGCTGCTAGTCCACCGCCTAAGTGTCGAACAGGGGTGCAAACAGGTTCAGCAGAAGAGGCGAAAATTCGCTCCCGAGTGACAGCAGGCCATCAAGGAGGAGGTGGATAAACTCTTAAAGGCTCGGTTCATACAGGAGGTGAACTACCCCGAGTGGCTCTCCAACGTTGTAATGGTAAAGAAGTCCAACGGTTCTTGGAGGATATGCATCGACTTCACCGACCTAAATAAGGCGTGTCCGAAGGATCCATTCCCTCTCCCAAATATTGACACCCTCATTGATGCCACCTCGGGCCATGAGCTCCTCAGCTTCATGGACGCCTTCTCCGGCTATAACCAGATTCGAATGTTCTCCCCGGACATTCCGAAGACCTCCTTCATCACTGACCAGGGCCTCTACTGTTATAGGGTCATGTCGTTCGGTTTGAAGAACGCTGGGGCCACCTACCAGCGCCTCGTCAACAAAGTCTTCCAGAGCCAAATTGGCAGCAACATGGAAGTGTACGTCGACGACATGCTCGTTAAAAGCATCCGAGGTACCGACCATGTGGCCGACCTCCAGGAGGCGTTCGGCGTATTGAGAAGACACAGTATGAGACTAAATCCGAATAAATGTGCGTTCGGAGTCTCCTCAGGAAAGTTCCTCGGCTTGATGGTGAGCCAGCGGGGGATCGAAGCAAATCCTGAGAAAATCAAGGCCATACTGGACATGGCCCCGCCCCGGAACGTTAAAGAAGTGCAGAAGCTTACGGGTCGGCTCGCCATGATTGGGCGGTTCCTTTCGAAGTCGGGGGAAAAGTGCCTCACCTTCTTCAAGGCTCTCAGGGGAGCCAAGGGTTTCCAGTGGGGCGAACCGCAACAAAAGTCCTTCGAACAGCTGAAAGCATACTTGGTCAATCCTCCCCTGCTCAGCAAGCCCGTTCCGGGGGAACCCTTCTTCATCTACTTAGCTGCCTCCGAGCAGACGCTAAGTGTTGTTCTGGTAAGGGAGGAAGACCGGGCTCAGAAGCCCATCTACTACGTGAGCAAGGTGCTTCGCGATGCCGAGCTCCGTTATCCGAAGATAGAAAAGATGGCTTACGCCCTGATCATGGCGGCAAGGAAGCTCCGCCCGTACTTTCAGTCACACTCAGTTGTGGTTCTCACCGACCAACCGTTGAAACAGATCCTCCACAAGCCCGAAACCTCGGGCCGGCTTATGAAGTGGTCCATAGAGCTAAGTCAACACGACATCTCCTACCAGCCTCGGACTGCTATCAAAGCTCAGGCCCTTGCCGACTTCATCGTCGAGTCCACCATTCCCGAGGTCAACCACGTCCCGAACGGTCCCCCCATTTGGACGGTCTTCGTGGACGGTTCCTCCTGCAACGAAGGAAGCGGCGTCGGTATCATCTTGAACGGCCCTGATGACTTCGTCCTCCAGTATGCGATCCGTATGAGCTTCAAGGCCTCGAACAACGAGGCGGAGTATGAGGCACTCATCGCAGGCCTCGGACTTGCCCGAAGTGCCGGGGCGCGGCGCCTTCGAATCCATAGTGACTCTCAGCTGGTTGTGAACCAAGTTTTGGGTGAGTACGAGGCGCGAGACGAGCGAATGGCGAAGTACCTCGCCAAGGTCCGAGCACTCATGAGCCGGTTCGAAGAGGCACTCATCCAACGAGTCCCTCGAGCGGAAAATTCACAGGCTGATGCCCTCTCCAAGTTGGCCTCATCCTCCCTCCAAGGTCTCGAGCAGACCGTTTTGATCGAGGTCCTCTAAAGGCCGAGCATAGAAGACGAGACATCCGGCTCGGTGGAGTCATTGCCGGTCCTGCTGCAAGATAATTGGATGAAGCCGTTAGTGGAGTTCTTAAGGGACGGACTCCTCCCCGAGGACCCCAAGGAAGCACGCCGAGTCAGAACCAGGGCCGAGCGGTATGTCTTGATCGAGGGAATCTTATACAAACGCTCCTTCTCGCAGGTGGATGGCCGACCGTACCTAAGGTGCCTCTCCCCGGAACAGGCCGATTACGCTTTACAAGAGCTCCACGAGGGCATCGGCGGAGCACATTCAGGATCTAGGTCTTGGCTCGGAAAGCTTTGAACTATGGATACTTCTGGCCGACTCTCCTCCAAGATGCCGAACGACACGTTCGGCAATGTGGCTCCTGTCAGAGACATTCCAATGTTCATCGCCTCCCTCAGGCCAACCTTGCCTCCCTATCAAGTCCTATCCCCTTTGCAATGTGGGGAATGGATTTACTAGGGTCGTTCCCTCCCGCTCCCGGACAGTTCAAGTTCTTGGTTGTAGCCATCGACTACTTCTCGAAATGGATCGAGGCCGAGCCCCTCACCACTATCACCGAGAACAAAGTGCTTCAATTCTTCTGGAAGAGCGTCATCTGTCGGTTCGGCGTCCCCCATGTCCTCGTAACAGATAACGGAACTCAGTTTACCGGGGCCTGCGTTCCGAGCTCTGTGTGAGGACCTTGCCATCCAACAGCGCTTCTCTTCCATCTCCCACCCTCAGTCGAACGGCCAAGCAGAAAATGCCAATCGGCAGATCCTCACAGGTATAAAGAAGAGGTTGGACAAATGTTCCAAAGGCTTATGGGTCGACCAACTCCCCAACATACTCTGGAACTATCGCACCAACAAGCGGACCCCCACAAGAGAGTCCCCTTTCAACCTCACCTATGGGTCCGAGGCGGTGATACCCCTCGAGGTCGGAATACCTTCCCCTCGCCTCGCAGCCTACAGCGAGGAACAGAATGCCAGAGACCTCAGGGCGAACTTAGATCTGGTGGACGAGCTGAGGGAGAGAGCATCAGTTCGGCAAGAGAACTACCGAAGGAGGGCCGAGTTGGTGTACAACAAGAAGGTCCGACCCACCAATCTTAAGCAAGGGGATTTAGTCCTAAGGAAACTAGCCATCTCCCTCCCCAATCAGAAGAGCAAGCTGGCTTCGAATTGGGAAGGGCCTTACAAGATCACAAGGGTAGTTCGGCCAGGAGCTTACCGTTTGGAAGATTGATGAACTCAATAATATTCACTTTTAGGAGCAATAATCTTAGTGAAATTAGACATTTAAATGCTCTGTATGTGGTGATTTACTCTTCTTTTCTCTTTTCCATAGGAAACAGCCTAAAAGCAGCAAACGAAGCAGATTCAAGACTAATACAGACTGAAAGATGATTACACAGAATTTGCAGAGCATCAGTCGACTGGTTCTTCAAACAGGCGACCGGACAGAAAGGTTGAAGCTACTCGGCACAGTCGACTGCTTCCCAAGCCAGTCGACTGGTCTTCGGCGGAGTCAGAAGATAAGATATTTAAAGATCCCTCCTCATCCAAATCCAAATCAAAGCAGATAAGGAAGAAACGAAGAAAAGAGAAAGAAATAAAATGCAGATCAAAAAGAGGAATTAAATAAAAAGAAGAGGACCTTTCTATAAAAGAAAAGTGCAAACCCTAATTCTCTAGCCGTGTTCTATAAATATCAACCAAGAGGCATTAAGAGAAAGAGGCTGGACCGATCAAGAAAAGCCATCGACAGCAAGCATCAAAGAAGGAGAACAAGTCGACTGCTGATTAGGCTCAATTTCAACATCATACAAATCAGTGTTCTTCTGTTCTTCATTTGAGTCTTATTTTTATTGTAGTCATGAATTCTATTTTATTAATCAATAAAGGTTGTATTATGTGCAACTAACTTTATAGCTGGGTAGATTGAAACCGTAGTCATGTAATGCTATATTCTTCTGAATGCTACTCTATTACTTATTGATTAAATCTGATTGAATTGGTATAGATTTTTAATAATCAAACTTGTTCAGAATTCTAAGGGCAGTCGACTGAGGTGACAGCAAGTCGACTGACATACAGAATCTGAGGTTATCAAGTTTGCGTATTATAAATCTGAATCTGTTATATGAGCATATTGAGACGACCTGTATCTCGTGTTCATATCTTGTAACAAGGGAATCTTTTGGGGTTCTTGGTTTAATCAACTTGAAGGATCTAGATCTGATACCAATTTCTAGAACTTTGAGTGTTTGTTCGTTTCCATTGTTCATATGCTTTCTTCAAGTGCAACTTAGTAGATACCATGCTAAATACTTAAGGAAAGAAACGAATTAGAGTAGATACCATACCTAATTCTTGGTCTAGGGAAACATTAACTTTAAGGAGTAGATACCATGCCCTTAGAGGAACAAACATGAGTGATTAGAATAATAGGTGACTTAGCATTACTGACTACAGGTGGAAATCAATGCCCAGCGACTTTAATAGATATTCGTGACTCAAATTGTGATGCTATTTAATTTAGATTTTTGTTCTTTCATTTCCTTAGACTTTTAGATCAATACTTTAAGATTCTATTTTCTATTTTATTGATTAGTGAGTTAAGTACTACAATCTCTGTGGGATCGACCCTTGCTCGTCACTACGCTTCTATAAACGATTCGTACACTTGCGAGGTTTTTAATTTGTGTCTAGTTTAGATCATCTAGATAGCACAACAAGTTTTTGGCGCCGTTGCCGGGGATTGTTTAGTATTTTAACTTACAAATCAATACAAATCTTTTTCTTTTTTTTATTTTCTTCTTCTCTTACATTTTCTTCCAGGTTACACTCTTCACAGACAGACCAGTCGACTGTCTCCAAGGACCAGTCGACTTTACAGCGAATTTTTCCAAAAGCAACAATGGGGGAGAAAATACCAAATCGAGCACCAATGCAAGAAAAATTCATTCCAAAGAATATTGAGCAACCGTCTTGCATAGCTTTTCAACCTAAAGTCACAGGGAACATGCACCTACCACCTCAATTACTCAGCATGGTTCCCCACTTCAGTGGCAGACTAGACGAGGATCCGCATCTACATTTGCAAGATTTCTTTGATCTTTGCATAACACAAAGCGTCCAAGGGCTTACCCCTGAACAAATCAGGTTAATCTTGTTTCCATTTTCTTTAAAACTTAATGCTAAATTATGGTATAATTCTTTGGAACTAGGATCAATTCAATCATGGGAGCAATTGGCAACAAAATTCTTGAAAGAATTCTTTCCAGCTCAGAAGACCAGACAACTAAAAAGAGAAATTCTACTCTTCCAACAAAAAGATGGCAATTTATTCTTCGAGGCATGGAAGGACTTCAAGAACAAGCTTCTCAAGTGTCCTACGCACAATATACCTAAGGATGATCAGGTACAAGCATTTTATGAGGGTCTAAATGACACTAACAGAGCAATTGTAGATTCAGCTTGCAATGGAATCTTGATGAGGAAAAGTGGTGAGGAGGCCATCAAACTATTTGAAGAACTCAGCGAGAACTCACAGCAATTCTCAACAAGGAGGGGCCTTTCGAAAAAACAGGGAGTCTACGAAATTTCTAGCAATGATAGCATGCAATTAGAAATGGAAATTATGAACAAAAAGATTGATATGCTTGTTAATACAATTTCAACGTTGGGTGGTGTAAAAAACCAACCAAAAGAAATTTGTGCAATTTGTTCTCATTCTGATCATACAACTAATACATGTCCCATGTCTTCTTTCACAGATCATGAGCACGTAAACTACGGAGGACAGGGAATGTACCCACCCCAGAACAACACTTTTTCAAACATGTACAACCCAGGGTGGCAAAATCATCAAAATTTTTCATGGAGCAATAATCAAAACCATCAAGGCAATCAATTCGCTCAAGGGCATACGCAGCAATTCCAAATTGGGAAAGGGTTTGATCGGCCAGTACAAGAACAGAAGAAGTTGGATTTCGAATTCACCATCCTTCAATTGCTCCAACAGCAACAGCAAACAAGCAACCAACAAGGACAGGCCATTCAAAAATTGGAAACTCAAATCGGTCAAATTGCTAAGGAGTTAAGTGAAAGAAAGGCAGGAGAACTCCCACCACAAACCATACCAAACCCTAGAGTACAAGAACAGCTCCAATCGGTGACAACACTATAGGACGATATTGAGTATAAAATGTTTGATGCACCACACGATGATCAGGGAATTTTTGACCAAACATTTCAGGAACATAGTGTCGATCCATTACAAGCCACAATTACACACCCTCGAATACTATCTCAAGTTGAACAGGAATATGATGATTGGAGGATTGCAGAGGCAATACATTACTTTGAAACTCCAAAATCATATTCAGGTAAGAATGCACCTGCATTTGAGAATTTTGTGTCTGATAACATTTGTATTTCCTCAGACCAGTCGACTGGTGCATGGAGCAAGTCGACTGCTATCAGGATCCCAGACGTGGAGCTGAAGCCACTACATGAACACTTGAAGTATGAATATTTGGGGAAAAACCATACATTACCTGTGACAGTTGCCAACCTAAGGATGCAGGAAGAAGAGAAGCTGCAGGGAGTCTTGCAAGAGCACAATGGTTCATTAAGGTGGACCATTGCTGATAGGCTTATGTCAAGATGGTATGGTCCATAAATTGTTACAAAGGTTTCCCCCACATGGAGCGTTGGAGAAAAAATCAAACGTTCAAGGTGAATGGGCATAGGGGAAACCTTATAATAAGATGAGTTGTGAGCTGCGAGCCATTCAATACATTGCACAAACTCATCGAGTCTAGCTGAAGACAAGAAACACAATGCTTATTGGGAGGCAACCCAATTTTTCAGGGGAGTACTTACACTCTCTATTTATTTATTTCCTTAATCATTTCTTTACTTTATTTTCTTTCCTTCAAACTGGGTGGTAACATTAGAAGTTTTTGTGCAAACATTGAGGACAATGTTCCATCTAAGTTTGGGGGTGGTTGTTTACATTTGGAGTCTTTTGATTTTTTTTAGATAAACAATTTCTTATAAAGTAAGAGTAAGTATACTTATTTACTTTAGGATTGTTGAGTTTCATAATTCCTTACAAAATTGTATGAGTCATGCTATTATACACAAAAGTCAAATGTGATGCTTTTTTCTGGTGATTATTCCCTTTGATCTAGTCCTAAACAGAGTTTAAGTAAATAGAGTCATAAATTTTTTATTTTTTATTTTTTTTTTGAATAAAGTCAATCTACTCCAATTTTTTGAGTTGCTTAGTAACTATGGGTATTCATCACCAATGTTTACTTTTACGTCAAATGGCAACTTGAAATATGAGTATACAAAGCACGGTAAAGTTTGTGACTTGTTGAGTAACCGGGTGAAGTCATCACAAATGTCTTGCATTCGCGTCAAAAGGCAAGTGACAACTTAGAGAAGAGAATTAAAAAAAAAAAAAAAAAAAAACTCTAGTTTGCTACTCGGTTTGTAGTAGTGAAAAGGGATAATCACATGATTGAGTTGTTGCATACTATAATTAAATTAATTGCATGACAAATATGATTGGTTTTAGGGATTATGGCTAAATAATTGCACTGGAGAAAGTGGGTATACTTGTTTTTACTTTATTTGCAATTGTTTGCAATTTTTTGATGCTTGCATAATGAGAATTCTTGGTGTGATGGGTTGAGACTAGTATTTTTTCCTTGTTCATAATTTTACTTTTTGCTTGAGGACAAGCAAAAGCTAAGTTTGGGGGTATTTGATGAACTCAATAATATTCACTTTTAGGAGCAATAATCTTAGTGAAATTAGACATTTAAATGCTCTGTATGTGGTGATTTACTCTTCTTTTCTCTTTTCCATAGGAAACAGCCTAAAAGCAGCAAACGAAGCAGATTCAAGACTAATACAGACTGAAAGATGATTACACAGAATTTGCAGAGCATCAGTCGACTGGTTCTTCAAACAGGCGACCGGACAGAAAGGTTGAAGCTGCTCGGCACAGTCGACTGCTTCCCAAGCCAGTCGACTGGTCTTCGGCGGAGTCAGAAGATAAGATATTTAAAGATCCTTCCTCATCCAAATCCAAATCAAAGCAGATAAGGAAGAAACGAAGAAAAGAGAAAGAAATAAAATGCAGATCAAAAGGAGGAATTAAATAAAAAGAAGAGGACCTTTCTATAAAAGAAAAGTGCAAACCCTAATTCTCTAGCCGTGTTCTATAAATATCAACCAGGAGGCATTAAGAGAAAGAGGCTGGACCGATCAAGAAAAGCCATCGACAGCAAGCATCAAAGAAGGAGAACAAGTCGACTGCTGATTGGGCTCAATTTCAACATCATACAAATCAGTGTTCTTCTGTTCTTCCTTTGAGTCTTATTTTTATTGTAGTCATGAATTCTATTTTATTAATCAATAAAGGTTGTATTATGTGCAACTAACTTCATAGTTGGGTAGATTGAAACCGTAGTCATGTAATGCTATATTCTTCTGAATGCTACTCTATTACTTATTGATTAAATCTGATTGAATTGGTATAGATTTTTAATAATCAAACTTGTTCAGAATTCTAAGGGCAGTCGACTGAGGTGACAGCAAGTCGACTGACATACAGAATCTGAGGTTATCAAGTTTGCGTATTATAAATCTGAATCTGTTATATGAGCATATTGAGACGACCTGTATCTCGTGTTCATATCTTGTAACAAGGGAATCTTTCGGGGTTCTTGGTTTAATCAACTTGAAGGATCTAGATCTGATACCAATTTCTAGAACTTTGAGTGTTTGTTCGTTTCCATTGTTCATATGCTTTCTTCAAGTGCAACTTAGTAGATACCATGCTAAATACTTAAGGAAAGAAACGAATTAGAGTAGATACCATACCTAATTCTTGGTCTAGGGAAACATTAACTTTAAGGAGTAGATACCATGCCCTTAGAGGAACAAACATGAGTGATTAGAATAATAGGTGACTTAGCATTACTGACTACAGGTGGAAATCAATGCCCAGCGACTTTAATAGATATTCGTGACTCAAATTGTGATGCTATTTAATTTAGATTTTTATTCTTTCATTTCCTTAGACTTTTAGATCAATACTTTAAGATTCTATTTTCTATTTTATTGATTAGTGAGTTAAGTACTACAATCTCTGTGGGATCGACCCTTGCTCGTCACTACGCTTCTATAAACGATTCGTACACTTGCGAGGTTTTTAATTTGTGTCTAGTTTAGATCATCTAGATAGCTCAACAAGTTTTTGGCGCCGTTGCCGGGGATTGTTTAGTATTTTAACTTACAAATCAATACAAATCTTTTTCTTTTTTTTATTTTCTTCTTCTCTTACATTTTCTTCCAGGTTACACTCTTCACAGACAGACCAGTCGACTGTCTCCAAGGACCAGTCGACTGTACAGCGAATTTTTCCAAAAGCAACAATGGGGGAGAAAATACCAAATCGAGCACCAATGCAAGAAAAATTCATTCCAAAGAATATTGAGCATCCGTCTTGCATAGCTTTTCAACCTAAAGTCACAGAGAACATGCACCTACCACCTCAATTACTCAGCATGGTTCCCCACTTCAGTGGTAGACTAGACGAGGATCCGCATCTACATTTGCAAGATTTCTTTGATCTTTGCAGAACACAAAGCGTCCAAGGGCTTACCCCTGAACAAATCAGGTTAATCTTGTTTCTATTTTCTTTAAAACTTAATGCTAAATTATGGTATAATTCTTTGGAACCAGGATCAATTCAATCATGGGAGCAATTGGCAACAAAATTCTTGAAAGAATTCTTTCCAGCTCAGAAGACCAGACAACTAAAAAGAGAAATTCTACTCTTCCAACAAAAAGATGGCAATTTATTCTTCGAGGCATGGAAGGACTTCAAGAACAAGCTTCTCAAGTGTCCTACGCACAATATACCTAAGGATGATCAGGTACAAGCATTTTATGAGGGTCTAAATGACACTAACAGAGCAATTGTAGATTCAGCTTGCAATGGAATCTTGATGAGGAAAAGTGGTGAGGAGGCCATCAAACTATTTGAAGAACTCAGCGAGAACTCACAGCAATTCTCAACAAGGAGGGGCCTTTCGAAAAAACAGGGAGTCTACGAAATTTCTAGCAATGATAGCATGCAATTAGAAATGGAAATTATGAACAAAAAGATTGATATGCTTGTTAATACAATTTCAACGTTAGGTGGTGTAAAAAACCAACCAAAAGAAATTTGTGCAATTTGTTCTCATTCTGATCATACAACTAATACATGTCCCATGTCTTCTTTCACAGATCATGAGCACGTAAACTACGGAGGGCAGGGAATGTACCCACCCCAGAACAACACTTTTTCAAACATGTATAACCCAGGGTGGCAAAATCATCAAAATTTTTCATGGAGCAATAATCAAAACCATCAAGGCAATCAATTCGCTCAAGGGCATACGCAGCAATTCCAAATTGGGAAAGGGTTTGATCGGCCAGTACAAGAACAGAAGAAGTTGGATTTCGAATTCACCATCCTTCAATTGCTCCAACAGCAACAGCAAACAAGCAACCAACAAGGACAGGCCATTCAAAAATTGGAAACTCAAATCGGTCAAATTGCTAAGGAGTTAAGTGAAAGAAAGGCAGGAGAACTCCCACCACAAACCATACCAAACCCTAGAGTACAAGAACAGCTCCAATCGGTGACAACACTATAGGACGATATTGAGTATAAAATGTTTGATGCACCACACGATGATCAGGGAATTTTTGACCAAACATTTCAGGAACATAGTGTCGATCCATTACAAGCCACAATTACACACCCTCGAATACTATCTCAAGTTGAACAGGAATATGATGATTGGAGGATTGCAGAGGCAGTACATTACTTTGAAACTCCAAAATCATATTCAGGTAAGAATGCACCTGCATTTGAGAATTTTGTGTCTGATAACATTTGTATTTCCTCAGACCAGTCGACTGGTGCATGGAGCAAGTCGACTGCTATCAGGATCCCAGACGTGGAGCTGAAGCCACTACATGAACACTTGAAGTATGAATATTTGGGGGAAAACCATACATTACCTGTGACAGTTGCCAACCTAAGGATGCAGGAAGAAGAGAAGCTGCAGGGAGTCTTGCAAGAGCACAATGGTGCATTAAGGTGGACCATTGCTGATAGGCTTATGTCAAGATGGTACGGTCCATAAATTGTTACAAAGGTTTTCCCCACATGGAGCGTTGGAGAAAAAATCAAACGTTCAAGGTGAATGGGCATAGGGGAAACCTTATAATAAGATGAGTTGTGAGCTGCGAGCCATTCAATACATTGCACAAACTCATCGAGTCTAGCTGAAGACAAGAAACACAATGCTTATTGGGAGGCAACCCAATTTTTCAGGGGAGTACTTACACTCTCTATTTATTTATTTCCTTAATCATTTCTTTACTTTATTTTCTTTCCTTCAAACTGGGTGGTAACATTAGAAGTTTTTGTGCAAACATTGAGGACAATGTTCCATCTAAGTTTGGGGGTGGTTGTTTACATTTGGAGTCTTTTGATTTTTTTTAGATAAACAATTTCTTATAAAGTAAGAGTAAGTATACTTATTTACTTTAGGATTGTTGAGTTTCATAATTCCTTACAAAATTGTATGAGTCATGCTATTATACACAAAAGTCAAATGTGATGCTTTTTTCTGGTGATTATTCCCTTTGATCTAGTCCTAAACAGAGTTTAAGTAAATAGAGTCATAAATTTTTTATTTTTTATTTTTTTTTGAATAAAGTCAATCTACTCCAATTTTTTGAGTTGCTTAGTAACTAGGGGTATTCATCACCAATGTTTACTTTTACGTCAAACGGCAACTTGAAATATGAGTATACAAAGCACGGTAAAGTTTGTGACTTGTTGAGTAACCGGGTGAAGTCATCACAAATGTCTTGCATTCGCGTCAAAAGGCAAGTGACAACTTAGAGAAGAGAATTAAAAAAAAAAAAAAAAAAAAACCTCTAGTTTGCTACTCGGTTTGTAGTAGTGAAAAGGGATAATCACATGATTGAGTTGTTGCATACTATAATTAAATTAATTGCATGACAAATATGATTGGTTTTAGGGATTATGGCTAAATAATTGCACTGGAGAAAGTGGGTATACTTATTTTTACTTTATTTGCAATTGTTTGCAATTTTTTGATGCTTGCATAATGAGAATTCTTGGTGTGATGGGTTGAGACTAGTATTTTTCCCTTGTTCATAATTTTACTTTTTGCTTGAGGACAAGCAAAAGCTAAGTTTGGGGGTATTTGATGAACTCAATAATATTCACTTTTAGGAGCAATAATCTTAGTGAAATTAGACATTTAAATGCTCTGTATGTGGTGATTTACTCTTCTTTTCTCTTTTCCATAGGAAACAGCCTAAAAGCAGCAAACAAAGCAGATTCAAGACTAATACAGACTGAAAGATGATTACACAGAATTTGCAGAGCATCAGTCGACTGGTTCTTCAAACAGGCGACCGGACAGAAAGGTTGAAGCTGCTCGGCACAGTCGACTGCTTCCCAAGCCAGTCGACTGGTCTTCGGCGGAGTCAGAAGATAAGATATTTAAAGATCCTTCCTCATCCAAATCCAAATCAAAGCAGATAAGGAAGAAACGAAGAAAAGAGAAAGAAATAAAATGCAGATCAAAAGGAGGAATTAAATAAAAAGAAGAGGACCTTTCTATAAAAGAAAAGTGCAAACCCTAATTCTCTAGCCGTGTTCTATAAATATCAACCAAGAGGCATTAAGAGAAAGAGGCTGGACCGATCAAGAAAAACCATCGACAGCAAGCATCAAAGAAGGAGAACAAGTCGACTGCTGATTGGGCTCAATTTCAACATCATACAAATCAGTGTTCTTCTGTTCTTCCTTTGAGTCTTATTTTTATTGTAGTCATGAATTCTATTTTATTAATCAATAAAGGTTGTATTATGTGCAACTAACTTCATAGTTGGGTAGATTGAAACCGTAGTCATGTAATGCTATATTCTTCTGAATGCTACTCTATTACTTATTGATTAAATCTGATTGAATTGGTATAGATTTTTAATAATCAAACTTGTTCAGAATTCTAAGGGCAGTCGACTGAGGTGACAGCAAGTCGACTGACATACAGAATCTGAGGTTATCAAGTTTGCGTATTATAAATCTGAATCTGTTATATGAGCATATTGAGACGACCTGTATCTCGTGTTCATATCTTGTAACAAGGGAATCTTTCGGGGTTCTTGGTTTAATCAACTTGAAGGATCTAGATCTGATACCAATTTCTAGAACTTTGAGTGTTTGTTCGTTTCCATTGTTCATATGCTTTCTTCAAGTGCAACTTAGTAGATACCATGCTAAATACTTAAGGAAAGAAACGAATTAGAGTAAATACCATGCCTAATTCTTGGTCTAAGGAAACATTAACTTTAAGGAGTAAATACCATGCCCTTAGAGGAACAAACATGAGTGATTAGAATAATAGGTTACTTAGCATTACTGACTACAGGTGGAAATCAATGCCCAGCGACTTTAATAGATATTCGTGACTCAAATTGTGATGCTATTTAATTTAGATTTTTATCCTTTCATTTTCTTAGACTTTTAGATCAACACTTTAAGATTCTATTTTCTATTTTATTGATTAGTGAGTTAAGTACTACAATCTCTGTGGGATCGACCCTTGCTCGTCACTACGCTTCTATAAACGATTCGTACACTTGCGAGGTTTTTAATTTGTGTCTAGTTTAGATCATCTAGATAGCACAACAAAGATCTAGAGGGCAGAGAGATTCCGAGGACCTGGAATGCCGACCACCTCCTAAAATACCAAGAGAGCGCCCCGGCGCCTCTCTGAGTATCACGAGGTGTCGAACCATTCCTCACCTCTAACTTGTAATCCATTTCATAAATTGTTATATGTAAAAACGGTTCGCCGTCAATTATCAATGAAGAGTGCTCTTTCATACTTATAAATTTGCTTGCGTCTCTCTGCCTTTATCTTTGGTTTTTTAATTTCAACCAATGGTTCGGAGTCCAATGTCCGGCTCGACTTTACTTCCTCGGCTCCCTCCGGGCGAGCCAGAAGTAAATCGCCGTTCGGAACTGCTCCCACAACCGTTGAACTACACCGATGGTTCAGAGTCCAACACTCGGCTCGACTTTACTTCCCAGGTTCGTCCGTAGGCGAGCTAGGAGTAGATTGCCGTTCGAAACTGCTCCCACAACCGTTGAACTACACCGATGGTTCAGAGACCAACACTCGGCTCGACTTTACTTCCCCGGTTCGCCCCTAGGCGAGCCAGAAGTAGATCTCCGTTCGGAACTGCTCCCACAACCGTTGAACTACACCGATGGTTCGGAGTCCAACACTCGGCTCGACTTTACTTCTCCGGTTCGCCCTTAGGCGAGCCAGAAGTAGATCGCCGTTCGGAACTGCTCCCACAACCGTTGAACTACACCGATGGTTCGGAGTCCAACACTCGGCTCGACTTTACTTCCCCGGTTCGCCCCTAGGCGAGCCAGAAGTAGATCGCCGTTCGGAACTGCTCCCACAACCGTTGAACTACACCGATGGTTCGGAGTCCACACTCCGCTCGACTTTACTTCCCGGGCTCGCCCTTAGGCGAGCCAGAAGTAGATCGCCGTTCGGAACTGCTCCCACAACCGTCGAGCAACGCTAACGCTGGTTCGGATTACATTGTTCGGGTCGACCGCACCCACTCAAATCCTTGAGCCGAGCGGACGAGGGACCGACCCTCGTATATGGCAAAAAATCCTTCCGAGGCAAAGTCACCGTTGGATCATCTCAGAATGCGTGCTAGAGCGTGATGAACGGACCCGATCATGCCACGCGTCCAAAAAACGACAAGATAGTGTTTCCTTGGAACTCGTGCCTCCCTTCTTGTGATCCGCACCCTGATCAAGATCCACCGTCCAGATCAGGCCACGTGGCCGCAGCTTCGAAATCAGCTACAACTCAGCCTGAGGCACCGAGCCGCACCGGAAGGTACCGAGCAAGATTCAGAACCGCGGCTAAAGCGTGAGTTTCGTGGCCAAAGTGCTTGACGAAGCAAACACTCGCTTCTCGCGGTTCATTACAAGCCTACTCTAGCTAACGCAATTACAACACTACAAGCAAGCCAACTCCAATTTCATTAATATAACTCGGATAAATTTACAAAAAGATTACAACAAAAGACCGTTCGGAGGCCCAAAGACAATACGATCCGTTCACTACTTCCGCGGTAGGGGGACGCTTCGGTTCAGGGACACTTTGGGTCGGCGCTTCTTGACCCCCGAGCTCGTCTCTAAGCTGACGAATCGAGACGCCCCCTCGCCGCTGACCCTGACGGTCACTCCAACCGAAGCACCACTCGAAGATACCGCTACTCCACTTTGGGCATCGGCTGCTGTCCGACCTATGATGGGAGTTCGGCTCGCGAGTTGATAGAACGTGATCCCTCGGTCAATCTCTTCGCGAGTACACGAAGTACTCCGAACATTAGCCCTCACTGGCTGAGGCTTAAGCCGAGCAACCTCTTCCTCCAGTTCAACGATCTTGTCCTTCAGTGCATCGTCCCTCACAACCACCTTGAACCGAGGAAGCTTCGCCGAACCGGGATATTCGGCGCTATCAGATATGACACGGTGCAAATGGGTCACCTCGATACTCTTGTCGACCGTTACCCTTTGCAGCTGTTCTACCCTCCTTACAAAATCGTCGCGCTCGGTTAAAGCCCGGGCCAACTCTTTCTCCTTCGCAGAGAGTTCGGCCTCGACTATCCACAGATGGTGCAACTCGACCAACAACTCGCTGTTTCTCTTCTCCACGTTATGGAGTATTCTCCTCGTCAGATGGACCTCGCCCTCGAGACGATCCTCCCGGGACTGCTGAAACAACTCTGCACGGTGCAGAGCTGCCACGGTGGTACGAGTCTGCTCGGCGATCTGAAATAAAAGAGGAACAACATTGAAGAACTACATGACCGAACCAAACACTTGGACAAGTTCAAAACCAAAACAACCTTTTTCATTTCATTCATCAGAGCGGTGGCCAGTCCGCAAAAGGAATTACACTTTTTCAAAAAAAAGGGGGGGGACAACAAAAACTACAAAAAGTTACGAGGGAATCAGGGGTCCACCTGCGTCGCCGCTTCGACCACAGGCGCGTCGCCAGATGGCCCTTCGTTTCTCCCCTCGGCCTGGGGATCTGCCACCGAAGGATTGGCCTCCTCCTCCTCCTCGTCGCCCTCCACCTCGTCGCCTTCGGCTTCCTCCTCCTCGCCGCCTGAGGGCGACCCCGGCCACAGCCTATAGCCGACCCGCTCGAACCTGGGGACACGTTCCTAAACATGGTCGAGTGTCCTCTGATGGGACATCTCCATGTTCTTAGCCATGTGTTTCTTCGTTTCGGCCTCACACTCGGCCTCGACCTCGGCCTTAATTTTCGCGGCCAGGGCCTCCTTCTCCGCCTTCAGGTCGGCCAGAGACTTCGCCGATGCAGCTAGTTCCTCGGCAGCCTTCGCAGCCTTTGTAGACTCCGCATCAAGTCGCCCCTTGGCTTCTTCCAGGTCAGCAACAAGGTCGGCCACCCGGACCTCCAAGGCCTCGACCCGCCGCTGCTCGGCCTCGAGTTGCCGAACCGCCTTGACCTTTTCCGCCCTGTCCTTGTCGCTGGCGGCCTTCAACTCTTTCTCCTGCTCGGTGAAGGTCTCGAGGAGATGGCCGAAGTGACATGTGGCCTGTGAAGACAACAAAAGATAAGTGCAAGATACGGGCCGAACAAAAAACTTGGAGAAATTCATAAAAAAAAACTTACCGATACGAGCGACCGAGCCACCTCATAGGTATCGTCGCCGACTGTCCCCGCCTTTAGCGCGGCTCTATCCTTCGGGGTCGCCAGGTGCTTGACGACCTGCACCGACATCTGCGAGTTTCCGAGGAACCCGTCGTGGTTCTTCACTCGCCAGTTCGGTACGAACAGCTGTTTGTGCTGCTCGGTCAGGATCTCCTCGGCCGCTTTGGTCAACTACGGAGCCTCGAGCGACAACGCCGCGTTAACATCGAAGACCCCATCAACCGGGGCCGAGGCCACAGGCGCCGAGGGCTCCTCGGCAACAACCACCGTTGAAGGTGCCTCGGTGGTCGGAGGAGGCGGAGTGGGGGTCGAAGAAACCTTGGGCTGCGGAGCCGACGAAGCAGCCTCGGTCGGCCTCTTCCTCTTCCTGCCGCCAGCCAATTTGGACCTATCGGCCATCATAGTGTTGAAATCAATCTTCATCGCTTCTGCATCAAACGAAACAAAAAATGTGTCAGTAAGACGAGCTAAAGACTTGGAAGAAAAACAAAAATAAACGAGATGTCAGGAGCATACTTGGGTCGATGGGGCTAAGGCCGGACCCGAACAGCACCTCTGTTAACTCCCTCCAACTCAACAAGGGCCATGATCTTCCTCGCCACCTCCTCTTCGGCCTCAGTCAGAACGGGGTCGGCTCGCGCAAACTTGGGCACCTCCGGTTTCCATCGGGTCGGAATTTGCAATATCGGTTCCCCCCTTAATATGAAGAACTTTTCTTTCCAGCCCTTAATCGAGTTCAGGTTTTCTATGATCCTAACGCCCTTCCTCGGCCCCAAGTAGTAGCGGTGCTCGGTCTTGTGCATCCGGTTTATCTGATACAGGCCTCGGAAGACTGTCAGATCCGGCTCGACTCCTGCGTTTCGGCACTGGAGCAGGAAGGCATTCACGTGTCGCCATGTGTTCGGCATGAACTGAGTCGGCGCGAGGCAAAACCATCCGAGGAGCTGGCGGATGAAAGGATGCAGCGGAAAGCGCAGTCCGACGTTCAAGGAGTCGAAGTCGAACATGCACATATCCGACGACGACAGCTTGGAATTCGCTCGCATTCCAGCACTGGGGACCATCAGTTTGTACTCCGGGGGGATGGCGAATCCCTTTCTGATCCGAAGGAGATCCCCATCGGATAACACCAAAACGATCTCGTCGGCTTCGGTAGGAAAAGCCGGGTTGGGTTCTTCGTAAACTTTCGACTTGCCGAAGATCGCCTTCTCCAAGAGGTCGCCCTCGTACTGCCTAACCCCCGAGTGCCCGGACAATACAGAAGGATATCGTCCCATCTCGGGCGCTTGCTTCGGGTTTACCACGATCTCCTCGACCACGGGAGATTGGGTTGCCACCCTCCTCTTCTTCTTCTCCTGCCTCGCCTCGGTCGCAGACGGCTCGGCGACCTGCTTTCCCTTCCTTCGGATCTCCACCCTTCTCCTCTCCTCGGCGCCATCACCGCCCGAAGACGAGGCCCCACTCCCCGAGTTCACTCTTGACATCTCTAAAAAAAGGCTAAGGCTAGTAGACTGACCTTTGAAGTGACGTTCACGGTCGGAATGTGCTTGCCGAAAATCGCCTGGCCCACGCGACAGCTAGTGCAAACACCTTGGAGCAAAAATCACCACTAGCAGAGAGCAGAGAGTGAAATCTTAAGAGTGAAAAGTGAAGAATGAGCTTGGGGGTGGGGGAATAATCCTTTATAACCCCAAAGGCGAGTTTGGACTGCCTTGGGAATCTAAAAAGCCCATTAAGAAGATAAAGCGGAGCGTTACGACGTTTCAGTTTCAGCAACAGAGAATCCCCAAATCACCAAGTCCACAACTCGGCCACCGGCCTGCCTAACCGAGCTACCGAACAGCTTGACTGGGCAACCGAGCCACTGAGTCTCTTCAAAACAGCTCCAAGCTACTAAGTCTCCATACCTCGGCAAACGCCACCGAGCTTCCGAGCCGAGAGGACGAGGAACCGACCCTCGTATATGGAGAAAAATCCTTCCGAGGCGAAGTCACCGTCGGATCTCTCCAAAATTCGTGCCAGAATTAGATGGACGGTTCAGATCACGCCACGCCCACAAAACGACAAGATAGCATTTTCTCGTGATCTGAACCCCATGCTCGTGATTCGCACCATGATGGACGCACCAGATCCAACCACGTGCACCTTCCGAATAGCCTGCCACCGGTCTGCTCAACCGAGCTACCGAACAGCTTGGCCGAGCAGCCGAGCTACTGGGCTCGGAAAAGTGGAACCAATAAAAGACGCGTCCTCCAAAATATCCAACTCAGCGCCTCGGCCAACGGCACTGAGCCCCCGAGCCGAGAGGACGAGGAACCGACCCTCGTATATGGCGAAAAAACTCGCCGACCTACCTCAACCGTTGGATCTTGTCAAAAAACTCGCTCTTCATGATGGACGGTCCAGATCTTGTCACGTCCACTAAACGACAAGATAGCATTTTTTGGGGATCCGCACTCGGATGGACGCTCAGGATCATGCCACGTACCTCGGCTGATTCCGAGCGACATGAGCCGAGCCGAGTGGACAAAGAACCGCCCCTCGCACCTGACGTAATACCCATCCGAGCCGAGGCGAAAAAACACACCGACCATCCTCAGCCATTGGATCTTGTCGAAAAGCACGCTCGCTATGATGAACAGCCCAGATTTCGCCGCATACCTAGGCAAATTCCGAACCGAGGGGACGAGGAACCGACCCTCGCATACGACGAAGCGTCCGGCCGAACCGGGGGGAAGAGGAACCGACCCTCGTATCTCACAAGATACAAGGCCGAGCCCAGGGGACGAGGAACCGACCCTCGTATATGGCAAAAAAACACGCCGACCCATATCAGTCGTTGGATCTTGTCAAAAAGCGCGCTCGTCATGATGGACGGCCCAGATCTTGCCACGTCCACTAAACGACAAGATATTTTTTTTTGGAGATCCGCGCTGAGATGAACGGCCCAGATGATGCCACGTACCTCGGAGCGTTCCGAGCCGAGGAGCCAATCTTCCGAGCCGAGGAGCCGAGGAGCCGACCCTCGTATATGGCAAAAAACCTGCCGAGGAACAGGGATCGTCTGATCACTCAGAAATTCGCGCTCCGTACTGATCAAGGGTCCAGATTGCGTTGCGTCATAAATCGGTATTTAAAAATCAATTTTTATTTATTTAAATCGTTTTATTTATTTAAAAATTGCGAAAAATTGCTAAAAATTTGGGAAAATTAACTAAAAATTTTAGAAAATAATTAAAAATTCGTGGGGATATTTTTGAGCCTCTGAACGAACAATTATTGCCTAGAATATACTGTTAAGCCCCCCGAACGATTAGTTAACACATCGCAAAATTAAATAAATAGCCCGAAAAAATAGATAAAGGCCGTCAAATACTCGATACGGCTACAGAACAACATATGGCTTCAAAAAATTACCTTACTACCTACTTCGAGATTCAAAATCCTCCGATACAACTCCACTAGCCACTGAAACAGTTAAACTACTCCTCAAAGCCTGATCACACTCAGCCTTTGGGAGTGGGGGGCTCGTGATATGGCTAAAAATGGGGTTAAATTAGAGCCGTCCAGATTGGGCACGAATCTTGAAGTTCAGGGGTAAAACGGTAATTTCACATGCAGATGGGTCCGAAACGGGTACTGGGTCTCCTTCTCACAGACCCAACACCCCGCAAACGGATCCACTCCAACTGGGTACGGGTCCCGACCCAAGACAAACTCAGATCACCAAGAGGAGAATCAGGGCCACTGATTTGACTAAATTAACGGGCCTGATTTGCTCCCACCAGGAATCAGGGGTCAATTTCCCAAAACAGAGTGGGAGGATTTTTCTCCTGAAAGTTACGCATGAAATCAGGCCCCTAATCATTTCTATGGCGACTATAAATACCTCCCCCTACCACTGTGACCGGGTAGTCACTCTTTTTCCACATTAAGTTCTTTCTTAATCGCCACTGATTACTGACAAGAGCGTCGGAGGGTGCGTCACCGGAATCAACTCCGGTGTATCGCACTTCCTTGCAGGTTGCAGCAGGAGTCAGAAGGTTTGGATCAGCTATTCAGGTTTCCTACGAACTCACAAATCTCATCTGTTTACCCCCACACCGAATTCAGCGGTAACACTTACCAATCATTTCTTTTGGACAAAAACTAACTTGCACAACCCACAAGTACAACACTACTGTTTATGACAACAAACCTATATGTACAACAAAATCTTTCTTCATTGTATGAACATCTTTCATACATATTTCTCAACTACTTTTCTATATTATGTTTAGGCAAGCACAAGTGTGAACTTGTATTCATGAAACAACCAAATACCCATTTACTCAATTTCAAAATTATGTCATTATCTATACAAACATACCTTTCCTATCTTCTCTACTTTGTTCCTTTTTCGTTTCCTTTGTTTCCTTAATCCGGCCATTTCAACCATACACACAAGCATGCATACATAACCATTTGTATTTAATGTATTAAAAATTACTACAATAACCATTAGCATCTTAATACTTTTCAATAACTACTATTAATGATTACAACTGATAACAATTCAAGCTATCAATTTTAATTCATCAAGCAATCTATACCATCTACCAAAGCAATCTATTATCAACAATTTTCTTTTTGCTACAAATAAACTACTACACAATCATTTAAATATAAATAATAAAGTATATGAGGTATGAAGAATACCCACTTTGATTTGTTTGCAAGCTTCAAGTTGCTATTTTCTCCTCCTTGCACCTTTAGTCTTCTTGACTTCTTGCTCCAATCCAAAAGTAATAGTAAAGTAGTATAGTAGGAGTAGTAGGAGTAGTAGGTAGTAGTTGTAGTAAGTAGTAGTAGTACTGCAGTAGTAGTAGTAGTTGTAGTCTACAGTAGTAGTAGTAGTTGAAGCAGTATATTAGTAGTAGTAAAACAGCAATAGTAGAAAAACAGTGGCAGTAGTTGTAGCAGCAGACAGCAGCAATAGCAATAAGTAGTAAGTAGTAGTAAGTAGTAAGTAGTAGTGACACACATGTATATATAGAAAAAGTGGGAAAAGAAAAAGCTGTAGTTGCTGCCCGGACAGTAAGGAGAAAAAGAAAGAGAAGTGTGGAAGGGTGTAGAATGGCTTAGGTATCCTCCACTTTTGCATTAAACCCCTTAGTCTTTATGTAATTGCACTTAACCCCTAAATCTTATTGGATTGGGCTTGAAGAAAGAAAGTGTTGGGCTTTTAAAAGAAAACATATTAGGCTCTTTAAAAAAAATAACCATACTAACATAAAAATAATAGTGTAGTGTATGAAAAATAACAATGTATATGTATATTCATTGTAAGAAATTTAGGGGTATACAGAGGTGATGGTTGGAGTTAATGGCTGACAATGATATCAGTTTGCAATACCATCCTGGTACAGTGAACTTGGTGCCAGATGCTTTGATTAGGAGACTAGTTGCCGTGTTCCTAACTCAGCAGAGAGAGCTTGTTGAGCAGATGAGGAGGTTGGATTTGGGTGTGATCTTGCCAGGTTCTGATCGAAGTTGCATGGTGCTTCAGTTACATTCGTCTCTTGTTAAGTAGATTAAAGAGGCTCAGGAAGGTGATGAGCAATTGCAAGGGTTCAGAGTCAAAATTGAAGCGGTTACGAGGACCGATATGGTTGTTCACTCAGATGGATCTCTTCGTTTTGGGTCCAGGTTGTGTGTTCCGAACGGTGAGGTTCATCAGAAGTTTCTTGAGGAAGCCCACCAATCATTATACTCTATTCATCCTGGCGGTACGAAGATGTACCGAGACTTGAAGCTTCACTTTTGATGGCATGGTATGAAAAGGGCCATGGCGAGATTTGTATCGCAGTGCTTGATCTGCCAGTAGGTAAAGGCAGAGCATCCGAGAAATGCCGAACTTCTTCAGCCACTTTCCATTCCGAAGTGGAAGTAGGAGCATATCACCATGGATTTTGTGACCGCTTTGCCGAGGAGTCCTAAGGGTCACAACACCATTTGGGTGATTGTGGACAGGTTGACCAAGAGTGCTCACTTCATTCCCTTCAGAGTTGGACAATCTACTGAGAGCCTAGCTGAGAAGTACATGCAAGAGATTGTCAGACTTCATGGTGTTCCAGTCAGTATTGTATCCGACAGGGATACGAGGTTCAGGTCACAGTTTTGGGAGAGTCTTCAGAGTAGTCTGGGGAGTAAGTTGAAGTACAGCACAGATTTTCACCCTCAGACAGATGGACAGTCAGAGAGGACCATCCAGACTCTAGAGCACATGTTGAGGTCCTATGTGCTGCAATTTGGAGGTTCTTGGGAGGACCACTTGCACCTTGTAGAGTTCTCATACAATAACAACTTTCAGGCCAGTCTTAAAGCTGCTCCGTTCGAGGCACTATATGGTCGTAAGGGTCGGTCACCAGTGTGCTGGGATGACATTGGCGAGAGGAAATTGTTGGGCCCAGAGTTGATCACCAGGACAGTGGATGCAGTGAGTCAGATCAGGAAGTATCTTCAAGCCGCGCAAGACAGACAAAAGAGATGGGACTGATGTTCATCAGAGAGCCTTGGAGTTTGAGGTGGGATACCAGGTTTTCCTTACGGTATCGCCGTAATGGGGTGTCATTCGTTTTGGTCGCAGAGGCAAGTTGAGCCCTAGGTTCATCGAACCGTTTGACATCGTGGAACAAGTAGGTAAGGTGGCCTATCGTCTAGCATTGCCACCGGCTTTATCTGAAGTGCACGACGTCTTACATGTCTCGCAACTGAGGAAGTATACCCGTGATGAGAGCCACGTGATTGACTACTCGAAGTTATCCATGAGGCCAGATTTGTCTTGTGCAATTCCGCCAGTTGCTATCTTGGACCGACGGGAGAAGGTTTTGAAGAACAAGGTGATCAAACTTGTTCGTGTATCTTAGAATCCTCACTCGCTAGGTGAGTCGACTTGGGAGATGGAGGAGGATATCCAGCGGAGGTTTTCATTAATTTGTTTGTGTAGCTCTTGTTTTGTTATTTTTGTTTTATTTTTATTTTCTTTTTTTTTCGGGGTTACCCTATGTACTTATTGTTGAATTTCAAAGACTAAATTCTTCTTGTTAAGTAGGTAGGAATTGTAACCCCTGTTACTCATTTTTGTATTTTTATTGTATTTAATTAAATTCATGGGTATTTTATTTTATTTCTGGTTTTGTTGATTTTCGTCCCTATGAATTGTATGTTGTTGTTATCTTTGTGATTCATTTATATTGATTCAGCCTTATTATTCTCATTGTTTGATCTACAAATATGATCTTGTCTCTGTTATTGTTTAAACCTATTTTATGGCCTAATTGTCTCTTATTGGACTCTTTTCATCCTATTGGATACTACCCAATTAACCAAAACCCATATTGACTCTATATAACCCTCCTAAACACCCTAACCCTAATTATCTCTCTCTCACCTCAGTCGTCACCCCCTCTCTCCTACCCCCGAACCCTACACCCCTGACCTCCCGATCTCTCCCCCCTTTATCGTTGTCGTCGTCTTATCCTGCCGGCAGATCACCCCCGCAAACCCTTCTCCTCTTCCCCTCATCCGCTGCACACCCCCATGCCACTGTTCTCTACCTTTGTCGCAGCGCGCCACAGACCCCCTGCCCTAGCATCGCCGCGCCCAAGCGTTGCTCCCCCCAGCCATCGCATCACCCTAGCGTCGAGCTCCTCTCGTCGTTGTTGTCTTCTCCCCTCTGTCATCATCTTCTGGTGTGGTCGACAACAGCTGAGCACCGCTTTGCTGTGCCTCCGCTCGTTGTCGGCGTCGCCAATCGCTATCGTCGTCATCCCGTGTTGCTGTCGCTGCCTTGTGTGTGCGTGTGAGAGCACGTGCACAGCCGTGTTTTGTGTTGGTGTTGGTTCGTGCCATTCCGTGTTCGTGTCGTCAGTGTTGAGTTTGTGTGTCGAGATCCGTTCCCGTTATTCTAATCTTCATCTTCGTCATCGTTTCAGGCAAGTAGCTTGTATGTATCTTTTTGTCATACAAGTTAAATACTGTAAGTAGTCTCGCATAAAATTGTTAGTACCCTCATGATGACCATATTTTTTTAGTTGATCCGTTCCTTCATCTCTTGATCATGAGTAGTTCACAGTAGTTGACACCATTGCATGAAAACAATTAGATTATATGGACATCTTGATTTGTATGGTCATTGTGACACATATCGTATGTTGCAGATGATTGCTACATGAATGCTTGTTGATTGTGCCATCTCATTTTAGACCATTAATACACATGTCATACTAATTTGAGTGACCCATATACCATGCTTTGTATGCCATCTTAGATTGGATTGTTTGTAACTAAACTATTTGATGAAATGCATAAAAGAAGTTCGTTTTTACTGATGCCCTCCTTTTGTACAGTAATTTTTACCTTGTTAACATCTGTAAAATAAATAAATTTGTGAACATGATTTGTATCCTTCGTTTTCTAGTTTTCATAAATTTGACGGATCTGAATTCCCATTTTTGATGCATGAGTTATTGTTGTTTTACTGCAGTCATATCGTTTATTCCAGATTCTGAACTATATGCATTCTGTATGAAATATTATAACTGATATTAAAAGTAGAATTTGAACTCTATACTTTGCTGTGTATGTTTAGATATGACTGGGATCAACCCCAAATTTTTGTGAAATTAATTAATTACTTTTGTATCTCATTTTATGCTTATGAAATCAATCGATATGTTTTCAAACTGCATAATGTTCAGTAAAGAATTATGTTTTCAACCTAATTCTATTCGTTTTTTATGAAAACTTTGTGAATATAAACTGTAGCCTGATTTATCTATTTTATCACCATTTTTACGAATCTGGATTCCGAATTGTATTTTGCAAATTATGTCTGTTTTGGTACTACTATGTCTGAACTTTCAGATTCAAAGTTTTGTTGCATTACTCTGTTTTCCCAATTTTATTGACTATACTATCTATGATATAAATTCATGATATTTTATATTTTGAGACTAGATATGTTAGGGAATATTTGATATTTTCCTCGTATTTAATTATGATGATTTTAATCTCTTTTCATGCTTATAAACAAGATTTTGCATTTTTTAGCTGAACATAACTCCTATATTAAACGCTGTTTTCAACCATGTTTTTGTGGTTGATGTGTGACTTGTATATATGCGTTGGATTCGGCAGAGAGTCTAGTTCGTGGATTTTTTTTACGGATTTAGATCTGCAGTTCTGTAGATACGGAAATCTCAGATTTGGTAAAGTAGTGTCTTGCAGTCCAGAACTGAAAGTTTCGTTGTTTTGACTATTAGAAGTTGTTTTGTCACCCGTTTGTGTTCCTATTCATCTTAGACTTATCATTTGTTCTTGCCATGTCTTTAGCCCTGTTTGTATTCGTTCACATCTGTTTAATAATGAAAACTAATCTAGCCGGGGTTTTTAAGGAAAAAGATCTAGTAGTGGACAATATAGAAATGCGTATTCAGAAGGGAACTCGTTTTCCCCACTGTTACTGTGGTACCCACTGTTTATCTCTGGATGCATGAGGGCATGATCCATGACACCGTTACTGTTGTTATTACTGTTACCGTTTGTCTGAATATACTGCCCTATAGGTTCCACTACGAAATCTTAAAACGAAGCTGTTTGCTGTAGCAACCATGTGGTATAATTTGGGACGCATGAAGTGCTACCTTGATAGTAATGAATATTAGACATAAGGAACAACTGTTTTCACTGTCACATCCTATTACTGTTACCGTTGACATCACTGTTACCGTTGATTTCACTGTAACTGTTGACTTTCTTGTTACTGTTGACTTCACTGTTACTGCTATACCTATACTTTTATCCTGCTATCTCTGTTATCCGTAGTATGTTATCCTTTGTTGCTATTCCCCTATGTTAGTACTTTCTGTTTTATTTGTTTTTCTCTTCCCTTTTCTTGCTGTACTGCTTGCGACCCGGAACTTGCATCTAACGGGCATTATATTTTCCTGTCTTCCCTTTTTCTTTGTAATTTTCATATGAGCAGGTTTTGCTGATCAATTGCTTACTGGAGTTGGTGAGCAAAAGTTTTGAGCTGTGCATTGGAAAATTTTGCTTAAATGTTTTATGTTGAACTATTTTATTCATGCTACTGTATTGAGACTTATATTTGGGCTTGTAGCCCCAGGATATTATTTTGTTTTAGATCTTGTATTTTTTTGGGATATTCATTATTGTTTCGGATAAATACTTTTGAATTATATTCCTTTATGCATGCCTGGTTGAGGATATTGTTATATTTATTGTTGTGACGAGTCAAGTAGATTCGTACAGCTTATGGATGGTGAAAACTATCTGCTGGGCTTAGTCGTCCACCGTATTCCATATTCCTTTTGAGAAGCGGGGTGTGACAGAAATATTAAAGAAATTATACTAAATATTTCAAATATAGAAAGATTTATTATAAACGAGATCGGGAAAGTGTGAGGGGAAGAGACTATGTTTAAGGAATTTGGGTTTTTATTTTATTTTTATTTTTTAATAAAAATCTTGCGTAGTGCACGTATTAGTTAAATGCGAATCCCTACTTTTCCTCTGTTTTCTCTATTTCAAAATAGAGAAAGGAGATAGGAGGTAGACTCTCTCTCCTATTACTACAAGATATAGATATAATAGCCTGATCATCTTTATTTTACTATCCAATTCCAAATAGGAAATATCGCGACTAATATCTAGAGAAATATTAAAGAAATTATACTAAATATTTAAAATATAGAAAGATATATTATAAAATGCATGTATACAAAAAATCAAATAGTTCAAAGATTTCTTTTTCATGCATCGCATGATGACAATTTATTGTATTATTAAAAAACGGTTCATTTTGCGACAAATTAAAACATCGATAAACGATCTCCAAAACTACTTGATATTTTACAGACAAAAATATTAGAATACAAATATTAAAGTGAATGGTGTGGATCGTGGATAGGGAACTCTAACATGTAGTTATAACTACTCTACACGAAAAAATAGCCTCCTACAAGAATGAGACTCCCTTTTCTCAAAATATATACTACATAAAAATATTTTAAAGAGGGTAGGTCTTCAAGGAATATAGGGACAATAAGGGGCCGTTTATTTCCAAGTAATCAAAATTCAAAACCTAAATTTGTGGAATGAAAACAAAATCACTATTTTTCAATATTTTTCTATTTCTTGTTTGATTTGAAGGAAAACAACCAGATTCTCTGGTGGAAAATGAATTATGTTCTTTTCTTTGTTTGTTCGATGGTAACATTGTGGAAAAGGAAAAAATCGTATTCAAACTATCCTTTTAGTTTTATTTGAAGTTAAAATTCCAATTTAAACATGCAAATATTTATGGTTATCTGACACGAGTATTCACCACCTTTAACCAGTATTATTGTCACCCTTCATCAAACAAGTATTATTGTGACCCTCTTCAATATTTTATTTACAACTATGTTCAAACTATTAACTCAATTAACACCATTACAACTAGAACGTTGGAGTTTTGTAATTTATAGGCAACATGACTTTAACATTAATTTAACCATATATATTCAAGCTGGAGTTATATTAATCATCTACATAATATTAACAAACAAATATTTAAATCTCAACCACAATTATCTACTTGTATATATTGCATGTGCTAACTAATTAGTAGCTAAAACTAGAAAGTGATAAGCATTCCGGTAAAAGTGATATCCTTACTGTTCAAATACATATCAACCATAAAACTTTAAGACAGAGCCATATGAAAATTGTCACGTCCCGCTTTCCAAAAACACGGAATACGAGCCCATGACAAAGCCCAGCGAATGATTTTCATCATTCATGAGCTGTAGGATCGACTCAGCATCATAACAAGAATATAACAAAATGTACACAACCACGCATGCATGAATAATTTATTAATCAACAAAAAATAATTTGAAACAAAATAATAATATTCCAAATAGTTTTCAAATATGAATCAAAAGATAAAACTCGGGAACATAAGCCCGTTACAAGTTTCAAGTAGCAAGAAATAAATAACTCAAAGAAAACTAATAATTTAAGCAAGTCCTTTCTCCATGCGAAGCATAGAATTTCTGCTTACCAATTCCAGCAGGCAATTCGACTCCAAAGTCTGTTTATAAAAATATAAAAAGGAGAAAATAGAGAAAACAAGACAAACGCCCTTAGTGCAAGTTAGGGTCGCAAATAATAAAATAAGTACAAGAAATATAGAACAATATTTGGAATTAAGAATGTAATAGGGATGCAACAAGTAGTGGGAATTCAAGAAACTATCTAGCAAGAAAGACAACTCAAGTGACAAGGTTGAGTAACAAATATTAGTAGTAGAATAAGTGACTAGTGAACATGTAATGGTATCGAGCATCAAGTAATAAGTATCACGTACAAGTGTCGAGTAACAAGTATTAAGTCTACTGTGTCATATTGTCAAGTACAAGTAGCAAGTAACAAGTGTCAAATATTACACTCAAGTATCAAGTCTCATGTATCATATAATCAAGTATCAAGTAAGCATGTGTCATGTTCAAGTATCATGTTTCAGGTCTTGTAGTTTACTATCTAGGTAGCACTAGCTTCATGTGCCATCCTTTTATCACATGGTTGCTACAGTCAATACAATTTCTTTTAGGCCTAGGGATGGATTTTATAGGGCGGTGTACTCAGACATCAAGTATCAAGCAAACATGGTTCATGAATCGGAAAATAAAATAACAAGTTTACGAAATAAGTTCGTGAATCCACTAACAAATTCAAGAACCACACAATGGGTTCATGAATCAAACAAGTTCATGAGCCAAGTAATGGCTCCATGAATTCATCAAGATACAACAAGTTCATGAACCAAGTATTGGGAAACACGTGCCCCCTTTCGAGTACACTTACCTATATTGTCCACTACTATGGTCTTTTCTTTAAACCCCGGCTTATTATTCATTATTATCATCAAGCAAGTGTGAAAGTGTGCAAAACAAGTCAAGTAAACGTAATCAAAAATATGGAACAAGTCTAAGCTAGGTAGGATACATGTTCGAGTGTTAAAACAAATCAAAGTATCAAGAACAACGAAAATCTCAAATCTGGACAGCATGACGTTGCTGCACCAAAACTGCAATTCCTGCTGCTACAAGATAGCAAATGTGGATCCGTTAGAAGATCTAGAAACTAGACTCCTACCTGGTTCCAATGCATATAATTAAGACAAATAAAAGTTGTGGTAACATGTGTCAAAACAGAAAACTATACAACATTTGTGTTCAACAAGAATTTGTAAAACCGAGTTTGTACATTTGAAACAGTGTTGAAACATCATTAATTAATTCTGATAAAATTAGAGAATGTTCTCTAGGGTATCCAGTAATAGCATGCAAAATTTCAAGTCATTTACTTACTGATAGCATAGTTAAAATAATTGTAAACTAAAGAGGTGCAGTAGTTTTTTTGTGAATCTGCGACTACCGACACAGCAGCAGTAAAACTGCGATATCTCCTAGTCCGTAACTCGGAATTTAAAAATTCTGGATGTTATTGGCAAATACACACTTAGGGCTACATTTCATATTCAGGACTCAAGTTTAGATTTTGATTTTATCGGGGTCGAAACAGCAAGTAAAGATAAGAACAGCAGCAAGTGTGAATTCCTTTTATATACAAGTTGCATGATAAATGACTATTATGAGTCTAGATTAGTGTGTGATACAAATACGGATGCATTAGGGATCAAACAAGCAAGTCACATGTATTTCTCAACTCAAAAGAATATAAGACCAACACAATACATCATACAACACACGTCTACAAGTTAAGGGGTTCATGTTCAAGTAACTAGGAGATAAAAAGGGGTCAAACTACTTTTGTAAATATATCAACGAAGGGTTGTGACTCTTAAGATTATGGAATCGATGAGGAATAATTTGCAACTGTTGATTATTTGCAACTGATGCTGCTATTTTTAACAACGACATCAGTTAACTAATGTCGTTGTTTCGAAGAGCGACTGTGGTGGGAGAGAGTTTAGCAGAGAACGATATTGGAAGAGAAATTATACTAAACCTAATGCCGTTATTACAAACAATGGCATGAGATAAATGTTGTACTTCTTAGAAAAAGCGGCAACAGTTGGGCCAAAAATATGAAATGTAATAAGTACAAATTTGAACTGTTGCCATTGTTCCAAATAACGACATCAGTTATTCTGATGCCGTTATTGATATTAACGACTGTGGAGGCAGAGAGTTTGACAGAGAAGCTATTGGTGACAAAAATTGGTGATAACTGATGCCGTTGTGTAGAATAACGACATTATTTGCACTGTTGCCGTTGTTGTAAAGAACGGCAACGAGTAAAATTAAAATGTAAAGAACTTTGTGGATGTTTTGAACTTTTGTCGTTGTTGAGAATAATTTTACAGGTATTTGATGCCGTTATTCTCAACAACGACATCAGTTATTTTTAATTTGCACTAAAACATGCACAGACTTACACAACTTTACCTCAACTATCAGACTTCAATTCATAAATTTTCTTATATACATCACAATTATCAACAAAAAATATGAGCACATTAAAACCCTATATCACAACATAATACATTAATACCATATATCATAACACAATACTATATATCACAACAGTTCAATACAATATATCATAGTAACACCAAAGTTTACAAAGTAAAGTTCATACATTTCCTTACACCCCCTAACTAAGCGTGTAGTGTTGGAGCTGCCTCCGCTTTCGAGATGGGACTGTCTTCCTACATTCACCAATTTCTTGTGTCACGATGTTGAAATTTATTAGTGGAGCACGTGTTAACTAAAGTTGATTGTTTGTTGTGCAACTTGGGGATAGCCGTTGTAGCTGTTTGGGAGTATACAGTTTCCAGTTGACGTATTCTCCCAGAGCTGATCGAGCTCATCCATATAATACGTCAACACTCCATGTGGGTTATCTCTCAACGTATGGCGGTCAGTCTAATAAACCCCTAAAGGAGCCCTCAAAACTTCAATTGCCTCAATCTCTCTCCATGCTTGTGAAAGAACCGTTACACGAGGACGACCAAGGCGTAGTTGTTCCCAACACCATATCTGTAATATACCCATCGACACGGTCATTTAAATCGACCCTATTGAACAATTGCACAAAGCACGATAAAGAGAAGCCAAGACTGCACTTTCCCAATTATAACAGTTGACCCTATGTATATCTACTACAATACAAATAGGATACATTGGCGTTTATTTTGGCCTCCCCCAGCATTTTTAAATGCCGGTGTAGGTCATACCGGCATTCTTAAAAATTCCGGTAGAAATGCCAGGGAAGAAGGCGTCGCAGTAGAAATGGGGTCTACACTGGCATTTTTATATAGCGTCGGTATATCCCGCTACCTACAGCGGCATTTGGAAAACGCCACTGTAAGCCCCTTTTGTTTGCCATTTTTCGATATAATAGCTATACCAGCGTTTTTACTATACCGGCGTTTTTACAAACGCCGGTGTAGGTTTTTTTTTTCCTACACTTATATATAGATATATGCACAGATATCAAAAGATTCAAAGATATAACGTATCAACAACTCTAAATTGAAGAAACAACGCAGTATATAAAAAATCAATATATTTAATGTATCCCCAACCAAGTTTAGAGTATCAAGTTGTAGGAATACAAGTACATTATTCGAATATTGTCATATAAAATGAACATGAGTGGTAAAAAAAAAGAGAATAAAATGAACTTGAAATTTAGATCAATCTAACAAATATTATAAACTACAAATTTTATAAGTATCTATACACAGATACACCAATCATCTTTGGCTCTTTGCCTCTACTCCTGTAGGTGTGACTTTCTACTTGATCTCCTTCCAAACTATCAAAAATGGGATTTTTATTGAAGTTCATATCCGGTAAGAATCCCTGGGGGGGAAATACAACACAGGTAAAGTGTCATTCACATTTATTCAAAACAAACATTTATAAAATTAACATTACAAATGTGAATACAACATGGGGCACATAGAAACCTTTTCGAAAATAATGATTACAAACAAGGGTAAACCCTTTCGAAAATAATGATTTTAACTTTCATTAGATGCAGGGATACGTAGAAGACCAATGGAACAGTATTGTGCTCTCCTAATTCTGTTCACAAACTAAAAGAGCATAGTTAATAATTTACTAGTCATGAATCACCACAGATCAGACAACCATTTATAAGAGTAAAGAGCAAAAAAGAAGACGTACGAAATGAAAATAAAAAAGGATGGTACCTTGATTCCTTGCAAAATTTATCAGTGACACTGAAGCCAGCACCCTCTCTTCCATTGCTTTATCGTTGTTCAAGCTCTCCAACAACCTAGGTGAAAGAATAGAACAAGCATGAGACTGAGAGCTATTATCGGACTTACGCAATATAGAGATCGACCTAGTCATCCATGCAACTGTGACAAGGCAGGATCAAGCCAAACCAGGAATCCCATCAGCTATGCAATTGGATAGAGGAACCAATGCTTAATTTTCCCATCGTCAATGCTGATTATTGCATCATCAATGAGGGCATTATCTGCAGATTTCAACCACCTTCTTATCTGCATGTCAGCGAGAAGGTCAAGGTCCCCAAATGCCATTGCGGCAGTAATCATTGGCTGTAGATCAATTTCCGCCTCGCCCATCAAATCGTCCGCATAGAGCATGTCTTAATCAAACACTTGCTGTTGTGTTATAAAGATAGAACTATCAGTACAATGAAAAAAAGTTTTACCTAATGAACCGGGATTGGACCTATAGGGTAGAATTTTATATGATGTTAGGACCATAATTATAACAGATATTATGGCATTTTAACCTTCCAGGCTAAGTTCTTTTTACCTGATGAACCGGGATCGCTCTTCATTACTTGCATCGGGGCATTTAATTTATCATCAATATCATCATCCGATACCCAAACCACATCAAACGGCCTCCTAAAACGAGCAAAGTGTGCTGGAACTTTTGAGGCTGAATGCAGGGGCATTATATTTCACTTTTTCTACTTAATGTGGAAAACTAACTTAAACTCTCAAGTTTCCCCTTGACATTCAATATACTAAATATTTCTTCTTACTATTGTAGACATTAAGTTGATCAAACAAATTCTAGTATTTAGTTTTTTTATATTATTATTATTATTATTATTATTATTATTATTATTATTATTATTATTATTATTATTTCCTCAGTTATTAAATTCATAAGTTTTGTTGGATTAAATCTCTCGATCAACTCATCACTATCATATGGTTATAAAGATCTGAAGCGATACCTAGCTCATACAGAATACCTAGCTCATACAACCACATCATCAAACATAAAAGACAACCAAAGAACCAGAGACACAAAAAACTGCTAAATGTTAAACACAGTAAATTAAAGAAGATATATAGTTTCAAATCCATCAAAGATACTAAAATGAACATAAACCACCACAAAGGAAAGAAAGCTATTCCCCATTTATATCATCAAATTGATGAATTCAGTTAAAGCATCTCCATCTATAGCTTACTTATTAAAAACCAAACAATCCCCATTTATGCTTAATTATATACTTCTACAAAAACAAACAACACACAAAAGATTCGACAGAATTCATGAATTGAAGCAATACAACAAAGATCATGATGCAGAGAACAATAAGCTAAAGAAGATCATGCCAGCCTTCAAAACTTCATGCACTCATCAAAACATCACAATTCCAACTAGGGCATCCATCTCCCAAATGAATTTCCCCCAAAAAGAGTTAATTTAAGGTTGCCCTTTATGAAAAGCAACCTAAACCTAGCTCATAACACCACATTCTCCTCCTTCATATTCAGCCGGAGGCCGGTGGCCACCACGCAGTCTACCGACGCATCCGCCCTGAACACCACCACGGTGGCGCACCAGACGTAGCTGACCTCAGCCAGGTCGACTCCTTCTTTCTCTTTTTCTGAACCCAGTAAAAATCTAACCAAACCCTAGAAGATTGAGGGGTTACCTTGTGCTTGAGGAGGGCATAGCGACGACGATGGAGGGCACAGCGACGGGGACGAGTGCGGGAACGGCGACGGTGGGCATAGTGATGATGGCCGAGCAGAGGCGGGAGAGCGCGGGAAAGAGAGAGGGAAAAAATTGGGAAAAAAAGAATTAGGGATCGATAAGTGAAATGTTATAGGGTTTCGATGAGGTAAATTTATTCCAAATGTCTACATCGGCATTTTAACTGAAAGCGCCGGTCTAGGATATACCAACACCAACGTTTTCCAAAAAAATGCCGGTGTATGTTCTACATACCCGGGCGCTGTAATAAAATGCCAGTGTAGGTGTCTAAAATTTTGGAACCTCTTTCTGCTCCAAGCCTGCCTCGACACTACTAATAAAATGCCAGGGTAGTTTTGTCGAGGTAGCCCAAAAATGTTGCAGTGATCGGCAATCAAGGAAAGATACATTAGATGGACGACCTCACCCGAAGAATTCGGCATTAGAACACCACCAATCATACTAATTAAATAGCCCCAAGTGTAGCATTACACTTGGAAGTCGGTCGGTTCATCTCCTAATCTATTGTTAAACTCTTGATGGAGCCATGAACACCGGATTGACTCGCCTACGAAAACACCTTTGTCGTCCTCTTCCACCGCTCTCCCAAGATAATCTCTCACTATCATTACTTTGTTGAACAAACAAGATGTTACCGGTCATGGCCACCCCATCGATAGGAAGTTCTGTTACAATCGTTATTTCTTGTAGTGTCACTGTCATCTCACCAACGGGTAGGTGGAACGAGTGTGTCTATGGCCTCCATCGCTCGACAAGAGCAGTAAGTAATGCATGGTCGCATTTCACTTTTGTCAACATCGACATTCCATGGAAACCAGCATTTAGCAAGTAGTTGCGTATACGTGGGTCTGTCGGTAAAGTCGTGTGCATTCAGAAACTCATATTCTTGTCCTCTCCCTTCCACACCGCTTGGACCTATGCTATTCTTGCAAATGTAGTAGAGTTGGGTCTAGTGGACCCGGACCCTCCATGTGCGGTGGAAGACGACGCACCTAGTGCACGTGAAGAAGATAGTTGCCCAACATCCATTTCTCTATCAACAATAATAAATAATGTGTCATGAACAAAATTAATAAACGATGTGTCATGAATTTCAAATTAATAAACCATGTATCAACAAAATTAATTTTGAGTCAAATTAACAAATATTTGAGGTTTGTTCAACAAAAATATCTTGTTTAATAAATGATGTGTCATGAATTTCAAATTAATAAACCATATGTCCACTTTAATAAATTTTCAGTCAAGATAACAAAAAATTGGACAATACTCGTATCAAACTATTTGCACATATAACAAAATCACGACAACATCTCTATGTACTACATATTTATATATAAACACATTTCATATCAACATTTATTCATACATAAACATATAACTGATTAACTTTTATAAATTTATCAATTCTAGTTTATACAAATTTCTCCAACATATATTATACTACACTGTCAATTCTCCCCCCCCCCCCCCTCCCAATATAAATCTCAATCAACAAAGTCAATAAATTCAAAGGAATTAAGGGTTTCCGAATACCTACCACAATTTCGAGACCGATGAGATCTATTTAAAATCTGCGCCAAATTCCAAGTGAACGAAGAAGAAGAGGTGTTCACAATTAGGGTTTAATAATGAATATTTTGAGAATTTGTTTAGGATATGAAAGAAGAGAGTTACAAGATTTCCAATAGCGGCAACTATGGATTTTTGGGTTTCGGGAGTGAGAGAGAGGGGGGAAATAGATCTAAAGTGAAAGGGGAAGGAGATGAGGGGGTCACTATTTATATGCAAAAAATTCTATAACTGATATCGTTATCCCTAACAATAACCCTTGTAATCCGAATACCGTTGTTGGGAATAGCGACATCATCTATATGATTTTTTCAAACTTGCATTATTTTCCAAGTCACATAGAGCACACAAATTAGAATAAGTTAACTGATGTCATTACTTCAAATAGCGGCATGCGAAATTGTTTTTAGATAGATACCGTTATTGGAAACAACAGCACAATATTAACATATGTCGTTATTTTCAATAACGGTTAATGCTAACGTATCTAAAATTAAGACAATTGAATAAATATTTTTGAAAGTATGTCAGATCCATCAATATTTTAAAAAAATGTTGTCAGTGTGGACAAAAATTCCAGTTAAACACCCCCGTGAACGTCCTTTTCCCAAAAAAACCGATTCCTCCACCTGTCACGATCATCCATTCCTCATATAAAACCCTCCAACCCCTAATTTTTTTTCTCCCCCATTCCGTTCCTTTTACTTTCCCGTCTTCTTCAAATTCAAACCGCTTTGAAAACGAACGGAAACCCTAATTAGGGTCTTGCACAGTCCGATGGAGAATCGATAAATGCTGCTACCAACAGTGGAGGCCTTTCCGAAAGTGTCGCTTTACGTCGGGATCTTGCTTTGGTTATTGTTGCCGCTAATTTTGGTGTAGGAGCAAACAGATAGTATTTGTGGATTCTTAGGAAAACTGAATAGCAAACTTGTTACCTGTTCCGTCGGAGTTTGACGCTGACTCCCACCGTACACTTGTAAAGAGTGCGAGACACCAGGGTTGTTCCCGGTGACGCACCCTCCGACGCTCAAGTCAATAATCAGGGATGATTAAGAAAGAGCGTGAAAGCTGGCAAAAGATTGATTACCTCTTAATGGAGATAGATGGGGGGTATTTATAGGCGCCACTGGGATCAGATTAAGAATATAATCCCTGTGGTTAGATAAGGAAAGTAATCCCTAATCCCCAGTGAAAGGATAGATACGAATCAGGGCCGTTGATTAGGATTAATCAGAAACCCTAATTCTATCCTTTCTGGACCAAGTTTGTTGCGTGTTGAAACCCGCACCCAGTTAAGGTGGATCCGTTCGCGGGTTAGTGGGTTTCCAAGAAGGAGAACCAGTACCCGTTTCAGACCCATTGGTACGTGAAATTACCGTTTTGCCCCTGGGCTTCAAGATTCGCGCCTGATTCGGACGGTTCCGATTAAACCCCATTTTTAGCCATATCACGAGCCCCCCACTCCCGAAGACTGAGCTTGGTCAGCCTTTGAGGATTAGTTTTACTTATTTTCATGGCTGGTGGAGTTGTATCGGAGTCCGAATGGGAGGTCCTGACTCTTTTAAGGAGGTAGTGCGGTGATTTTTCAAGTCGGTGGAACTCTAAGTTGTTCCTGAGCTTCTTTAGATATTGGGTGATTTATATCTATTTTTTTGGATTATTTATTTAATTTTGCGATGTGTTAACTAGTCGTTCGGGGGTCTTAACAACACATTCTAGGTAATAATTGTTCGTTCAGGGGCTCAAAAACGTTCTCCCGAATTTGTAATTATTTTCTAGAATTTTTAGTTAATTTTCCCAAATTTTTAGTAATTTTTCGCAATTTTTAAATAAATAAAACGATTAAAATAAATAAAAACTTATTTTTAATACCGATTTATGGCGTGGCGCGATCTGGGCCCTTCATCAGTGCCGAGCGCGATTTTCTGGGCGATCAGACGATCCGCGCTCCTCGGCAGATAGTTTCTTCGTATACGAGGGTCGGTTCCTCGTCCCCTCGGCTCGGTTGGTCGGCGCATGGCTCGGAATCAACCGAACTACGTGGCATAATCCTGGACATCCATCTCAGCGCGTATCCCCAAAAAATGCCATCTTGTCGTTTAGTGAACGTGGCAAGATCTGAGTCGTCCATCATGAAGAACGCGCTTTTTGACAAGATCCAACGGCTGAGGAGGGTCGGCGGATTTTTTCTCCATATACGAGGGTCGGTTCCTCATCCCCTCGGCTCGGCAGGTCGGCACATGGCTCGGAATCAACCGAACTACGTGGCGTAATCCTGGACGTCCATCTCAGCGCGTATCCCCAAAAAATGCTATATTGTCGTTTAGTGAACGTGGCAAGATCTGAGCCGTCCATCATGACGAACGCGCTTTTTGACAAGATCCAACGGCTGAGGAGGGTCGGCGGATTTTTTCTCCATATACGAAGGTCGGTTCCTCGTCCCCTCGGCTCGGCAGGTCGGCGCATGGCTCGGAATCAACCGAACTACATGGTGTAATCCTGGACGTCCATCTCAGCGCGTAACCCCAAAAAATGCCATCTTGTCGTTTAGTGAACGTGACAAGATCTGAGTCGTTCATCATGACGAACGCGCGTTTTGACAAGATCCAACGGCTGAGGAGGGTCGGCGGATTTTTTCTCCATATACGAGGGTCGGTTCCTCGTCCCCTCGGCTCGGTAGGTCGGCGCATGGCTCGGAATCAACCGAACTACGTGGCATAATCCTGGACATCCATCTCAGCGCGTATCCCCAAAAAACACTATCTTGTCGTTTAGTGAATGTGGCAAGATCTGAGCCGTCCATCATGACGAGCGTGCTTTTTGATAAGATCCAACGGCTGAGTATGGGTCGGCGGATTTTTTCTCCATATACGAGGGTCGGTTCCTCGTCCCCTCAGCTCGACAGGTCAGCACATGGCTCGGAATCAGCCGAGGTATGGAGTTAGATGTTTTGAAGCTTTCTGGTTTTGAGGCGTCGTCTTCCTTTGGTCCAGTAGCTCGACTGCTTAGCCAGGTTGTTCGGTAGCTTGGCTAGGCAGACCGGTGGCATGTAGCTCGGAAGGTACACGTGGTCAGATCTGGAGCGTCCATCATTGCGTGAATCACGAGGACTGGGTTCAGATCACGAGAAAATGTTATTTTGTCGTTTTGTGAGCGTAGCGTAATCTGAACCGTCCATCGTGTCTTGACATGAATTTTGGAGAGATCTGACGGTGATTCAGCCTCGGAAGAATTTTTCTCCATATACGAGGGTCGGTTCCTCGTCCCCTCGGTTCGGAAGCTCGGTGTTGTCGGCCGAGGTATGGAGTTGGATGTTTTGAAGCTTTCTGGTTTTGAGGCGTCGTCTCCCTTTGGTCTAGTAGCTCGGCTGCTTAGCCAGGCTGTTCGGTAGCTTGGCTAGGCAGACCGGTAGCACGCAGCTCGGAAGGTACATGTGGTCAGATCTGGAGCGTCCATCATTGCGTGAATCACGAGGACTGGGTTCAGATCACGAGAAAACATTTTTTTGTCATTTTGTGAGCGTGGCGTAATCTGAACCGTCCATGGTGTCTTGACACGAATTTTGGAGAGATCTGACGGTGGTTCAGCCTCGGAAGAATTTTTCTCCATATACGAGGGTCGGTTCCTCATCCCCTCGGTTCGGAAGCTCAGTGTTGTCGGCCGAGGTATGGAGTTGGATGCTTTGAAGCTTTCGCGTCGTCTCCCTTTGGTCCAGTAGCTCGGCTGCTTAGCCAAGCTGTTCAGTAGCTTGGCTAGGCAGACCGGTGGCACGTAGCTCGGAAGGTACACGTGGTCAGATCTGGAGCGTCCATCATTGCGTGAATCACGAGGACTGGGTTTAGATCACGAGAAAACGTTATTTTGTCGTTTTGTGAGCGTGGCATAATCTGAACCGTCCATCGTGTCTTGACACGAATTTTGGAGAGATCTGACGGTGATTCAGCCTCGGAAGAATTTTTCTCCATATACGATGGTCGGTTCCTCGTCCCGTCGATTCGGAAGCTCGGTGTTGTCGGCCGAGGTATGGAGTTGGACGCTTTGAGGGACTCGGTAGCTCGGTTTCTCAGCCGAGCTGCTCGATAGCCCGGCTTGGCAGACCGGTGGCCGAGTCGTGGTCTTAAGTGATTTGAGGAGTCTTTACTTTCAAAACGTCGCAACTCTCTGCTTGGCACTTTGGCTTCTTAGTGGGCTTTTTAGATTCCCAAGGAGGCCCAACATCATACTGGGGTTATAAGCTCTCACTCCCCTACTCCCAAGTTCATTTCACTTTTTACTCCAAACTTTTACTTTCACTATCTGCGCTCTCTGCTAGCAACGATTTTTTCTCCAAGGCGGTGACGTTAGCTGTCGCGTGGGCAAGGCGATTTCCGGCGATCTTATTCCGACCGTGAACGTCACTTCAAGGTCAGTTTACTTGCCTTAGCCTTTTTTCTAGAGATGTCAAGGGTGAACTCGGGGAGTGAGGCCTCGTCCTCGGGCGATAGTGGTGCCGAGGAGAGGAGGCAGATGGAGATCCGAAGGAAGGGGAAGCAAGTAGCCGAACCGTCTGTGGCCGAGGCGAGGAAGGAAAAGAAGAAGAGGAGGGTAGTGGCCCAATCTCCTGTGGTCGAGGTGATTGTGGAGAATCCGAGGTAAGATCCCAAGATAGGCCGGTACCCTTGTGTACAGTCCGGGCACGCTGGGGTCAGGCAGTACGAGGGCGACCTCTTGAAGAAGGCGGTCATCGGTCAGTCGGAAGTATACGAAGAGAACAACCCGGTTCTGACCACCAAGGCGGATGAAATTGGATCGGTGCTATCCGAGAGGGACCTGCTCCGGATCAGAAAAGGGTTTGCCATCCCTCTGGAGTACAAGTTAATTCTCCCCGGCCCCGGGATGCGAGCGAACTCGAAGCTGTCGTCGTCAGATATGTGCATGTTCGACTACGACTCTCTGAACGCCAGACTGCGCTTTCCGCTACATTCCTTCGTTCGTCTGGTCCTCGGATAGTACTGCCTCGTGCCGACCCAATTCATGCCGAACACGTGGCGTCATGTGAATGCCTTCCTGCTCCAGTGTCACAATGCCGAGATCGAGCCTGACCTGACGGTCTTCCGAAGCATGTATCGGATAAACCAGATGCACAAGACCGAGCATCGATACTACCTGGCACCGAGGAAAGGCGTTCGGATCATGGAAAACCCGGATTCGATCAAAGGCTGGAAGGAGAAGTTCTTCATATTGAGGGAGCCATCGATGCTGCAAGTTCCGAGCCGGTGGAAAGTAGAGGTGCCAAAGTTCGCGAGGGCCAACCCGGAACTGACTGCGGCCGAGGAGGAAGTGGCAAGGAAGATAGTGGCCCTCCCGATGTTGAGTTGGAGGGAGATGACCGAGGAGGTGCTATACGGGTCAGGCCTTAGTCCGACCGACCCGAGTACGCTCCTGACATCTCGTATATATATTTTTTTCTAATTCTTTAGCTCGTTTCACTAACTCTCGATTTGTTTGTTGTTTGGTACAGAAGCACCAAAGATGGACTTTACGGCCATGATGAACGAGAGGGGTAAGGTGGCCGATGGAAGGAAGAGGAATAGGCCGAGCACGACCGCCTCGTCAGGTCGGCCTGCCAAAGTTGCTTCGGCTGTTACTCCCCCTCCCCCTCGTAAGGTCCCCTCGTCGATGGTGGTTGTTGTCGAAGAGCCCTCGGTTCCTGTCACTTCTATCCCAGTCGGCGAGGCATTGGACATCTTGGCGGTGTTGTCGCTTGAGGCTTCGCCGTTGACTGCTCAGGCCGAAGTGATCTTGACCGAGCAGCACAAGCAGCTGTTCTTTCCGAACTGGCGAGTCAAGAATCATGATGGATTCCTCGGGAACTCGCAGATGTCGATGCAGGCCATCAAACATTTGGCTACCCCGAAGGACCGAGCCGCGCTGACAGCGGGGACGGCCGGCGACGATACTTATGAGGTTGCTCGGTCGCTCGTATCGGTAAGTGTCTTACGCTCTCTGAGAATTTCTTCAAGTTCGTCGTTCGTCTGTTACTTTGTTCTCACTATCTTTTCGTTTTGGCAGGCCACTTACCACTTTAACCATCTCCTCAAAGCGTTCGCCGAGCAGGAGAAGGAGCTGAAGGCCGCCAGTGATAAGGACAGGGCGGACAAAATGAAAGCGGTTCGGTAGCTCGAGGCTGAGCAGAGGCGAGCTGAGGGCCTGGAGGTCCAGGTTGCCGATCTTGTGGCCGACCTGGAGCGAGTAAAGGGGCGGCTCACTGAGGAGTCTGCCAAAGCCGCCAAGGCTGCCGAGGAGATGGCGACGACAGCGAAGGCACTGGCCGAGGTGAAGGCGGAGAAGGAGGCCTTGGCAACGAAGATCAAAGCTGAGGTCGAGGCCGAGGCGAAGAAGCACATGGCCTCGAACATGGAGAAGTCCTACCAGAGGGCGCTCGACCATGTTCAGGACCGCGTCCCCGGCTTCGAGCGGGTCGGCTAGAGGTTGTGGCCCGGGTCCGCATCAGACGGCGAGGAGGGGGAAGGCGAAGAAGAGGAGGGTGACGGCGACGGCGATGACGAGGTGAATGCCGAGGTGGATGTGACCAACCCCCAGGTCGGGGTGAGAGATGAGGGGCCATCTGGCGAAGCGCCTGTGGTTGAGCCGACGACGCAGGTGGACCCCTGATCTCCTCGTCTTTTTGTAATCTTTTTCTTCCTTCTTTTTGTTTTCCTTTCAAAAATGTAATGCCTTTTTTGCAGACTGGCCACCGCTTCATCTTTTTATGAATGAAATTTTTTTTTTCAAATTTGTGCAAGTGTTTGGGTCGGCCTATAGTTTCCTTGTCGTGACGTCCTTGTATTTCAGATCCTCGAACATGCCCCAAATACCGTAGCAGCTCGGCGTCGTGCCGAGCTGTTTAAGCAATCTCACGAGGCTCGCCTCGTGGGTGAAATTGAGCTCACCAGGAGGTTGATGTTCAACGTGGAGAAGAAGAATAGCGAGTTTCTGGCCGAGGTGCACCATCTCTGGATAGTTGAGGAGGAGCTATCGGCGAAAGAGGCAGAGCTAGCCTTGGTGCAAGTCGAGCGAGATGAGCTCGAGAAGAAGGTCGAGCAGCTGCAGAGGGTCACGGTCGACAAGAGTATCGAGGTGACCAACCTACGTCGCATCATATCCGATAGCGCTGAGTGCCCCGGTTCGGCGAAACTCCCTCGATTCAAGATAATGGTGAAGGACGATACTCTGAAGGATAGGATCGTTAAACTCGAAGAGGAGGTGGCTCGACTGAAGCCTCAGCCAGTGAGGGCTAATGTCCGCAGCACTTCCTGCACTCGTGAGGAGAGAGAACGAGGGATCACCTTTTACGAGCTAGCGACACGCGGCCAAGTTATGGGTCAGACAGCAGCCGACGCACAAAGCGGAGTAGCTGTTAGCTCGAGTGGAGCCTCGGTCGGGGCCACCGTTCGGATTAGTGGCGAGACGGCATCGCAGTTCGTCGGCCTAGAGACAAGCTCGGAGATAAAAAGACGGAAACCCCGATTGTCTCTTAATCGGAACGTCCCTGTCCCGAGGAGGCACTGAACGAGTTGTGTCGAGCCTTTTACTTCTTGCAACGCCTTCTGTTGTTGTAATAACATGCCTTGTAAATTTATCTAGTTGCTTTCCTGCTGTAACTGTCTGCCTTGTAAAATTACCAAGTGTTTTAATAAAATCGAAGCTGCTTCGTTCATTGTTGTGCCGTGGTTGCTTTATTCTTGACGCCGAACCCTAAGGACCCATAGTTGTCTTTTTTGAAGGTTTCAACTGCGGAACTTTAGTTTTTCGGCTTGGAGTATACCGAGGTGTGATAGCTCGGATTTCAGACGCGATCCACGTGGCTCAATCTAGACGGTCGATCATGATCGCGGAACGCATCACGAGGTGGGAGGCACGAATTCCCAAAAAACACTATCTTGTCGTTTTGTGGACACGTGGCACAATCAGATCCGTTCATCACGTTCTAGCACGCATTTTGAGATAATCCAACAGCAAAATTGGTTTGGCAGAATTTTTCTCCATATACGAGGGTCGGTTCCTCGTCCGCTCGGCTCGGGGTTTTGAGTGAGCGCAGTTGAGCCAAACGATGGACTCCGAACCACCGTTAGAGTTGCTCGACGGTTGTGGGAGCAGTTCCGAACGGCGACCTACTTCTAGCTCGCTTACGAGTGAACTTGTGAAGTAGGATCGAGCCGAGTGTTGGACTCCGAACCATCGGTGGAGTTGTTCAACGGTTGTGGGAGCAGTTCCGAATGGCGACCTACTTCTAGCTCGCCGAGGAGCGAGATTGCGAAGTTGAATCGAGCCAAGTATTGGACTCCGAACCATCGGTTGAGTTGTTCAACGGTTGTGGGAGCAGTTCCGAATGGCGACCTACTTCTAGCTCGCTTACGAGCGAACTTGCGAAGTAGGGTCGAGCCGAGTGTTGGACTCCGAACCATCGGTAGAGTTGTTCAACGGTTGTGGGAGCAGTTCCGAACGGCGACCTACTTCTAGCTCGCTTACGAGTGAACTTGAGAAGTAGGTTCAAGCCGAGTGTTGGACTCCGAACCATCGGTAGAGTTGTTCAACGGTTGTGGGAGTAGTTCCGAACGGTGACCTGCTTCTAGCTCGCCTACGAGCGAACTTGCGAAGTAGGGTCGAGCCGAGTGTTGGACTCCGAACCATCGGTGGAGTGAAGAGTAAAGGCAGAGAGATGTAAGCAATTTTTACAAGTAAAATATGAAAAAACTTTCTTTATTGACGACTAATGGCCAGCTGCTTCTAAAGTTATTACAAGAGTGAAATAAAAGAAAAACATTACAAGTAATAGGAGAGGGACGGTTCGACACCTCGAAATACTTAGAGAGGCACTGGTGCTCTCTCTTGGTATTTTAAGAGATGGTCGGCATTCCAAGTCCTGGGGATCTCCCTGCCTTCGAGATCTTCTAGTCTGTACGCGCTGGGGCGGACTACTTTGGCGATCCTGTAAGGTCCCTCCCAATTTGGGGCCAATTTGCTCTTCTGACCTTGGAATGAGATGGCCAACTTTCTGAGGACCAGGTCCCCTTCTTTGAGGTCCGTGGGGCGGACTCTCTTGTTGTATGCCGACTCGATCCTTCCTCGATAGCTTTGTTGACGAATGGCAGCTCTTTCTCGGATCTCATCTATCAGGTCTAGACTTGCTCGGAGCTCTCTGGTGTTTTGCTCTTCTTCATAAGCTATTAGACGAGGAGAGGGTATTTCGACTTCTAGGGGGATAATGGCCTCGGACCCATAGGTGAGATTAAATGGGCTCTCTCCTGTGGGGGTCCGTTTTGTGGTGCGGTAGTTCCACAGCACGTTGGGAAGCTGATCGACCCATAAGCCTTTGGAAAACTTATCTAACCTCTTCTTAATGCCGAAGAGGATCTGTCGGTTAGCATTTTTGGCTTGGCCATTCGACTGGGGATGAGAAACGGAGGAGAACCGGTGTTGGATGGAAAGGTCTTCGCATAGAGCTCGGAAGGTAGCCCCGGTAAACTGTGTTCCGTTGTCTGTTATCAGAACACTAGGGACGCCGAATCGGCAGATCACGTTCTTCCAAAAGAACTGAAACGTTCTTCCAAAAGAACTGAACAACCTTGTTCTCGGTGATCGTGGCCAAGGGCTCGGCCTCTATCCATTTCGAGAAGTAGTCGATTGCCATGACTAAGAATTTGAACTGTCCGGGAGCTGGTGGAAATGGCCCTAGTAAATCCATCCCCCACATTGCAAAGGGGACTGGACTTGATAGGGAAGTTAGTGGAGCTTGTGGGAGACGTCGAATGTCGGAGTACTTCTGACAGGAGCTGCATTGCCGAACGTGTCGTTCGGCATCTCGCAAGAGAGTGGGCCAGAAATATCCGTAACTCAACACTTTGCGGGCCAGGGATCTGGATCCCGAATGTGCCCCGCCGATGCCCTCGTGAAGTTTTTGCAGGGCGTAGTCGGCTTGCCCGGGGGAGAGGCATCTCAGGTACGGCCTGCCGTTTACCTGTGTGAAATAGCGTTTATATAAGATGCCTCCGATCAGTGTGTAACACTCAGCTCGAGTTCTGACTCTTCGAGCTTCCTTGGGATCCTCGGGGAGGAGTCCGTCCCTTAAGAATTCGACGAGGGGTTTCATCCAGTTATCCTCAAGCAGGACGGGCAGCGACTCTAAAGAGACGGGAGTTTCATCCTCAATACTTAGCCTCAAAAGAACCTCTATCAAGACGGTCTGCTCGAGACCTTGAAGGGAGGAGGAGGCTAGTTTGGAGAGGGCGTCGGCCTGAGCATTTTCTTCTCGGGGTATTCTTTGGATGAGGGCTTCTTCAAACAGTGCCATGAGGCTCCTGACCTTGGCTAAGTATTTGACCATCCTGTCATCACGTGATTCATACTCACCGAGAACCTGATTTACGACTAGCTGAGAGTCGCTGAAGATCCGGAGGCGCTGTGCCCTGCATTTCGAGCCATTCCAAGACCGGCTATGAGTGCCTCATATTCTGCTTCATTGTTCGAGGCCTTAAAGTTTATACAGAGGGAGTATTGGAGGATGAAGTCATCTGGGCTTGTCAGTATGACCCCGGCTCCGCTTCCCTCGTTACAGGAGGATCCGTCCACATAGACTGATCAGACCGGTGGCCCCTTCGTTGCTTGGCTAAACTTGGGGACGGTACTTTCAACTATGAATTCTGCCAAGGGCCTGAGCCTTGATCGCGGTCCGAGGCTGATAGGTTATATCATGCTGGCACAGCTCGATTGACCACTTCATAAGGCGACCCGAGGTCTCTGGCTTGTGGAGGACCTGCTTCAGCGATTAGTCGGTAAAGACGACCACCGAATGGGACTGAAAATACGGGCGGAGCTTCCTTGCGGCCATCACCAGGGCATAAGCCATCTTTTCTATTCTCGGATAGCGGAGCTCGGCATCCCGAAGTACCTTGCTCACATAGTAGATGGGCTTTTGAGCCCGGTCTTCTTCCCTTACTAAAACGGCACTGAGGGTCTGCTCGGAGGCTGCCAGGTAAAGGTAGAGGGGTTTGCCAGGGATTGGTTTGCTGAGGAGGGGAGGATTGACGAGGTCAGCCTTGAGCTGGTCGAAGGACTCCTGTTGCTATTGACCCCATTCAAAACCTTTAGCCCCCCTGAGGGCTTTGAAGAAGGGGAGGCATTTCTCTCCGGACTTCGAGAGAAAGCGCCCTATGGTGGCTAGGCGACTTGTTAACCTCTGAACTTCCTTAACATTCTTGGGAGGGGCCATGTCTAGTATGGCCTTGATCTTCTCAGGGTTTGCTTCAATTCCTCGTTGGCTGACTATGAAGCCGAGGAACTTCCCTGCCGAGACACCGAACGCACACTTGTTCGGATTGAGTCTCATGTTGTTCTTTCTCAGAACATCAAACGCTTCCTGGAGGTCGGTTACATGATCGGCACCTCGGATGCTTTTTACAAGCATATCGTCAACGTATACCTCCATATTACGGCTGATTTGAGCTTGGAAAACCTTGTTGACGAGGTGTTGATATGTTGCGCCTGCATTCTTCAGACCGAAGGGCATAACCCTGTAGCAATAGAGGCCCTGATCGGTCACAAATGATGTCTTCGGGATCTCCGGGGGGAACATCCGGATCTGGTTGTAGCCTGAGAAGCCGTTCATGAAGCTGAGGAGTTCATGTTCCGAGGTGGCATCGATCAAAGTGTCAATACTCGGGTCCTTCGGTCCCGTTAGACTTCTTCACCATTACTACATTTGACAACCACTCGGGATAGTTTACCTCATGTATGAACCGGGCCTTCAAGAGCTTGTCCACCTCCTCTTTTATAGCTAGCTGGCGCTGAGGGGCGAACTTGCGCCTCTTCTGTTGAACCGGTTTGGACCTCGGAACAACGCTGAGGTGGTGGACTAAGAGCTCTTCAGAAATTCTGGGTATGTCTGCAGCTGACCAAGCAAAGAGGTTTCGGTTCCTTCGGATGCACTAGACTATGTCTGAGCATAAGGCAGATGGGAGGATCTTACTGACAAAGAACTTTCGGCTTGGATCCTGTTCAGAGAAGAACACTTTCTCCAACTCGTCCACCGGCTCGGACGTTGGCCGGGCAGCATCTTGGGGGATTTTCAGAGTTTCTAAGGAGAGGACTGGACCGAGGGTAGAGGTCATATAGCACTTGCGGGCCGCTTCCTGATTGCTTCTTACTTCCCCTACTCCGGCCCGAGTGGGAAACTTCATCTTGAGATGGTATGCCGAAGGAACGGCTTCTAGAGCTGCTAGGCTGGGTTGGCCTAGGATAACATTGTAAGCTGCAGGGACATCCACAACCATAAAATCTATTGACTCCGTTCGGGTAGTAGGAGTTTTGCCAGCGGTTACATCGAGGGTGATTACCCCTTCAATAGTCACTGGCACTCCCGTGAACCCATGGAGTGTGTAGCCGGCAGGCTTAAGTCTTTCTCTTGACAGCTTGAGGCCTTTAAAAGCGGCGAGGAAGAGGATGTTAACGGAGCTGCCGTTGTCCACTAGGATCCTCTCCACTTTAAAGTTCGCCATGTGGAGATTGATAACGAGTGCGTCACAGTGAGGGGTGCGGACACCTTCAAGATCTTCGTCTGAGAATGTGATGGGCACTCCGAGGCCTTTGGGAGGAGGGGTGGCGTGGACTGAATTGACTTCTCTAATGAATTCCTTTCGAGAGGAGTTTGAGGAGCCCCCCATTCGGCCCCCATGAATGAGGTGCAGGACACGCTCCTCTTCAAAGTCGGGCATTTCATCGCGCTCTGGACGCTTATTAGCCCCCCGAGGCGGGGGAGGAAGGTCGGCTCGGTCCTTTCTCACGAATCTGGTCAGCTGCCCCCTCTGGATGAAGGCTTCTGTCTCATTCTTCAAGGCCCGACAATCATTGGTGTCGTGGCCATGGTCCCGGTGATAGCGGCACCACTTTTCTTTATCCTTTCTTTTGCCGGGGGTGTTCATTTTTGGAGCAGGGGGTATGATTCCTTCTTTCTCAACTTCCATCAAGATGGTAGAGACATTGGTGGCGAGAGGAGTAAATTTCTCGAATCTGGGGGGAGGTCGGCGTTGGCCGGCATTATCCTTCTGGAGCTTCTTCGCTCCTTCTTCTTCTGTTCCCTTTCTCTTAAATCCGAAGGAAGACCCCTCCAAGTTAGGGCGGTGCTCGGCTTCTTCAGGCCCGTATATACTTTTCACTTCGGAGGAGGAGGTCAGAGAAGTTCTGTGGGGGCTTCTTGGCGAGGGAGGAGCGGAGGCTGGAGTTGAGGACAATGGATTGAAACGCTGCTGCAACGATCGACTGGTCGAGGGATGCTATGGACCTGGCTTCAGCTGTGAACCTCTTCACATAGTCTCTCAACTTCTCACCCTTCTTTTGGTGGAGGTACAGTAGCGAGATGCTGGTCTTCTCAGTTCTATGGCTACTTACAAAATGGGTGACAAAGAGGGTCTCGAATTGCTCGAAGGAGAATACTGAGGATGGGGCAAGGCGTGAGTACCATTCCCGAGCTGGACCCTTGAGAGTTGCGGGGAAGGTTTTACAGAGGAGAGCATCGGAGGCTTGATGGATGAGCATTAGGATCTTGAAACTCTCGACATGATCGACGGGGTCAGTCTCCCCGGAGTAGGTCTCAAATTGAGGAGGCTTGAAGCCGATTGGTACGGGTGCATCCATTATGGTTCAGGGAAAAGGGAAGTCTGCTAGGACGAAGGGCCCTTCCTCTAAGCTCTTCTTCTCGGTCTAACTGACCCAAGCGCCTCTCCATCTCTTGGAGACGGCAGTATACAGCGTCATCCCTTCGTCGATAATCAGGCGAGCCTCTAGACTCGTCTTCGTATGAGAGAGAGCGGGGGCTTCGACGACGGTAGCTTCTGGAGCGGCGAGGACTTTGCACATGCCGGGAGTTGCCGGGAGCTGGAGGAGGAGATGAGGACCGTCGACGAGGGCTTCGGAACCGGTGGAGGAGAGGGAATCCTCGAAGCATTGGTGTTATTAGGACGGAGGTTGAGAGCTTGTAGGACGGTTGCTTGGAACTGCTGGAACTCGGCACGGGTGATGGGTGCCCCATCGTTCCTAGGGTGTTGCCGACCTGCAGGGGAATGCGGTCTCCTTCTGCGATGTTCGGGGGACTCTCTCCGCTCCCTCCTGATCGGGGACCTTCTGTAGTCTCGGCGTTGGGTGCTTCGCTCATCCGGACGTTGTTGGTGGGAGGCTCCCTCTCGAGGCCGCTTCTCATCCAGACAGTGGCGAAGATCCACATCTTTCGGCCGATTGGGGACTTTTTGTTGGAAGTCAGAAGCTCGGGGATTATGGGAAGCCATAGAATCCGAAGAGGCATTGTGGATGGATACATGGTCCGGATGGAGAGGCTGTTTCTGAGGGTTAGGACCCTTAGGTGGTTGTTGATTCTGAGGAGGAGGAAGGTCCTGTTGGAGTGGGTCTTCCGCTGGGGGAGGAAGTTGACCCTGCTGTTGGGTAGGTTGGATGGGAATTTCTTGCTGCTGATCGGGGTTGGGTCCTCGGTTGGACCCTCTGGATCGGACTTTCCTAGGAGGCATGGCCGGAGAGGATCTGACCAACGGAAAGAGGGGAGGCTGCTATTCGTATGGTTCCCACAGACGGCGCCAATCTGTTGCCGCTAATTTTGGTGTGGGGGCAAACAAATAGTATTTGTGGATTTTTAGGAAAACTGAATAGCAAACTTGTTACCTGTTCCGTCGGAGTTTGACGCTGACTCCCGCCGTACACCTGCAAAAAGTGCAAGACACCGGGGTTGTTCCCGGCGACGCACCCTCCGATGCTCAAGTCAATAATCAGGGATGATTAAGAAAGAGCGTGAAAGCAGGCAAAAGATTAATTACCTCTTAATGGAGATGGATGGGGGGTATTTATAGGCGCCGCTGGGATCAGATTAGGAATGTAATCCTTGTGGTTAGATAAGGAAAGTAATCCCTAATCCCCAGTGAAAGGATAGATACGAATCAGGGCCGTTGATTAGGATTAATCAGGAAACCCTAATTCTATCCTTTCTGGACCGGATTTGTTGCGGGTTGAAACCCGCACCCAGTTGAGGTGGATCCGTTCGCGGGTTAGTGGGTTTCCAAGAAGGAGAACCAGTACCTGTTTCAGACCCATTGGTAGGTGAAATTACCGTTTCACCCCTAGGCTTCAAGATTCGTGCCTGATTCGGACGGTTCCGATTAAACCCCATTTTTAGCCATATCAGTTGTCAACGAAGTTCAACTGTTCGCACTCTTCAACCGGGTGGCGCTGGTGTTGTCGGTTTGGGTTTGCAGAGATCGAATGACGGGTACATCTTGGGGTATGGATATGTCAACTATCATACTGCTCAAGATGTAAGATCGATTTTACATCTAATTAAGAAATTTAATGGTTTCTTTTGTTTTAAGATTGGTGTGGGTAGTAGGAAAAGGTAATGGTTAATATTTGACAAAAAATAACATTTTTTTATTTTCAGGTCTCGAGTTATCATAACTTTGACATTTTCGGGATCCTTTTTGGATTTGATATATAGGAAGCACGGATACTTCCGAATGACCAATGTGCCCCGTGCCCGTGTCGGGTGTGTATTGGATGTCAATACTCTTCGGGCACTCTGTATCCAAGGAATACCCAATTTTTTATACCTATTTATAACTTTTGGACACAAATATATTTAAATAAATGCTCGGGGTTCTACTACAATTTCAGAAACTTATTGTTTAACATCATTCTCAAATACAAGCAATTATACCCAAAATTTGATTATCATTTTTTTTCCTCCAAAAATGCTTGTAATCATAATTTATTCTTATCGTCCTATGAAATTGAATAAATGTTTGCATTTTAAAAAAGATAAATAATTTTCTACATATATATATAATATAAAATATATAATATTTAACGTACCCGCACCTTATATCCGTATCCGTGCTTTATAGCTTGAAATTATTATATTGTAGCTGTCTCATCCAAAACTTTAGAAATAATTGTGGTTACCTAACCTTCGTTCTATTGTAATTTATCTAAATTGTGGACTAGTTTTATCCTTTTGGTATACCTGTCAAACTTATAATTTAAGTTGGAGTCGAAGGTATGACAATCAGAGTTAGCACATCTCTACTTACAGTAAATAGATAACTTTGGTTATCCTTTGTATCCAAATAGACTTGAAATCACTACAACATAAATGAACTTTCCCGGCGATTTTGTGCTGGCGTTTTAGTGAAACGCCAGGACAGATCACTGCGAAAATCCGAGGGGTCTATTTCGGCGTTTCTTATCGGCATTTGAGAAGAATGCCACGGTAGATTATACCTATCCCAGATTTTTTTTAAAAGCGCCGGGATAGCTTGTCTTTCATTTTTCTCTCCTTTAAATCTCCAAATCCCCACAGAACCCCCAATTTCTAATTTCCTTTCCACTCTCTCTTTCAAAACCCCAGATTGCAACCCTGGCTCCCTCCGATGCCAACCCCCCTTGATTCCCATCTTCTCACCGTCGCCTCCTGCTCCACGTCGTTGTCTCCTCAGCGTCGCCGTCTTCTCACCATCGCCAACAAATTTCCCTTATATGTGTAAATTATGGATCTGTCACCACTCGTTCGCTCCCCTCTTTCCTCCGAATTCAACTCAAGCAGTAGTGATAGCGAACTCAGACTGCTATCCACCTCCGATGAAGACGATGACGACTTTAACGGGTCTGAACTCGAATTCGTGCGACCGGTCACGAGGCTGGGTTAGCAGCAATATCACGCGCTGCTTAACTATCACAATATGCTTTCATAGGTTCATTCGGACCTAGTCTAAGTCCTGCAGCAAGAGTTTCAACCATAAAGCTTCCGCTATACTTAAAGCTACTTCGCGATACTCAGCATCTGCACTAGAGCGCGCAACAACAATTTGCTTCTTACTCCTTCATATAACTAAATTTCCTCCAATAAAGATGAAGTATCCTGAAGTAGAGCGTCTATCAATTATAGATCCTGCCCAATCAGCATCAGTATATGCCTCAACATTTAAGTGACCATATTTCGCAAATAAGACCATTTTTCCTGGAGCAAAATTAATATATCTCATAATTCTCATCACCGTATCCATATGTTATTCCCGAGGTGCATGCATAAACTGACTCACCACACTTATAGCATATGACAAATCTGGTCGTGTATGTGCAAGATACATCAGCCGTCCAACCAATCTCTGATATCTTTCCTTATCACAAGGTACATGATCAGCTTCGTTGCATAGTTCCAGTCATTCTTCTAACGGTGTACTAATCGGCTGACAAGCGGACATTCCAGTTTCTTTTAATAAATCAAGAGCATACTTTTTTTGAGACAAAATATCTCCTTTCTTGGGCGAGAAACTTCAATACCAAGGAAGTAACTCAAAGAGCCAAGATTTTTTATTTCGAACTCTTGTTACAAATAGTTCGTTAATGCCTTCCTCTCCTCAAGATCATCTCCAGTTACTATCATATCATCCACATAAATAATGAGAGCAGTAATTTTACCTTCTTTTTTTTAGGAACAGAATATGATCTGAATTATTCTGATAATATCATAATGTCCTCATTGATTTTGTAAATCTCCCAAACCAAGCTCTTGGCGACTGCTTAAGTCCATACAATGCTTTCTTCAAACGATATACTTTATTGCTGTATTGGACTGGTCTGTTCGACCCTGGTGGAAGATCCATATAAACCTCTTATGTCAATTCTCCATGCAAAAATGCATTCTTCACATCAAATTGCTCCAACGGCCAGTCAAGATTTGCAGCAAGTGACAGTAAGACTCGTACAGTATTGAATTTTGCCACAGCTGCGAATGTATCTTCATAATCAATTCCATACGTTTGAGTGTATCCTTTGACAACCAGCCTTACTTTGTATCGCTCTATTGAACCATCAGACTTATACTTCACCGTATAAATCCATCTGCATCCTACTGGCTTTTTTCCTGTTGGCAGCTTAACTATCTCCCAAGTCTCATTCTTTTTCAAGAATTTTATCTCCTCATCCATAGCTGCTTTTCACCTTGGATCAGTAAAGACTTCCTGCACACTGTTAGGAATAGATATAGTAGATAATTGATTTACAAATAACTTATTTGATTCTGACAAGAGGTAAGTGGATACATAATTACTCATGGGGTATCTGACATTACTAGTGGGATCAGGTTCATAAGTGGGTTTTGGAATACCTCTATTAGTACAGTGTGGGAGTTCTCTTCTAGGAGCTTCGGACAACGATAACGATTGGTTTTGGGGTTCTAACGGTTCACTCTCACTAAAATTCAGTACTGGTTGCAATTCTTCACGAGGGTCTTCTTTCCTTGGTTGCACTTCTTCATGAGGGTCTTCCTCCCTTACTAGGTCTTCATTCAAGTGTTCGCCATTATTTGTATCCAGTTGTTCATTCTGACTAGTAATTACATCATCATACCCAAGAGGCTGAACTTCACTGACCCCTTCATCATACCCAAGAGTCTGAAATTCACTTTGGTACTCCTCCTGAAGTTGAATCGTAGAAAAAATATATATATCTCATCTTTATGGAACACAACATCCATAGTCACAAACATCTTTTGAGTTAGTGGGTGATAGCACCGATACTCTTTCTTATTCTGTGCATATCCCACGAAAACTCAACGGACAGCTCGAGGAGTTAACTTATTGCGTTCATGTTGATGAAGATGAACAAATGCAACACACCCAAACACACTAGGTAGCAAGTTGATAACTTTTGATGATCACAGCTTCAGTTAATGCTTGAAATAATGTGAGAAAATTTAGGATACTAGGAGGAACTCGGTTGATTAAGTATGCAGCAGAAGCAAGGGCTTCCCCCCAATAAATGAGTGGCATATTTCCATGGATAAAAGAAGCACGGACCACCTCGAGCAAGTGTCTATTTTTTTTTCTTTCTGCAACCTCATTCTGTTGAGGTGTATATGAGCATGTAGTCTGGTGTATAATGCCGTGTTCCACCAAATATTGTTGCAGATTTGAACTCATATACTTTCCGCCATTATCACTCCTAAGAACTTGAATATGTGATTTATACTAAATCATAATATGCTTGTGAAATTTCTGAAACAAACCACTAACTTCAATTTTTGACTTCATCAAACAAATCCATATCATACGAGTACAGTCATCAATAAATGTTACAAACCATTTGGCTCCTCCAAATGTAGTGGTCTTGGATGGACCCCAAACATCAGAATGAATAATCATAAATGGAAGAGAGGTTCTACTTGGACTTGGAGGAAAAGAGACACGATGACCTTTTGCGAGTTCACACACATCACACTGAAAGGCAGAAATATCCAACTTCAAAAATAAACTTGGAAATAATTTCATCAAATAACCAAAAGAAGCATGCCCTAAATGTCGATGTCATAACCAAATATCTGATTTCTTCTTCTCATCTTCGGATCCTTCCACACTTAGAGCTTGAGTCAATTTGCTTGAACTTTCATATTCTAAATCCAGGCAATAAAGCTTCCTGTGTTTAACCCCATAACCAATTGTCATGCAAGTCCGAATATCCTTAAACACACAATGTGAAGGCCAAAAGACGACAATACAATGTAAGACAGTAGTTATTTGAGCAACAGATAATAGGTTAAAATTTAAGGATGGCACAACTAGGACAGTATCTAAGGCCTCGCCAGTAACAGTGGCAGGATCACCATTGGCAGTGGACACAGTTGATTTGGTAGATGGTTGAAAATTTTGAACTTGTCTAGAATCAAAAGTCATATGGTCGATAACACCCGAATCAATTATCCATGCATTAATCATAACAGAGGCAGAAATATTAAATACCGTACCATCATTACCTGCAGCTGTAACTAATATAAAGGTGAGTCCAATACTCTTCTCAGCTCCATCAGTTTGTCCCATGGTAGCGGCACAAGAAAAACAACGGATCTGATCTTCAGTAACCAATAGCAAATGACACAACTTGGCCAAGAACAGCTCCAACTCTTCAACAAACTGCAAACGAAACTTTGATTTTCAACACACTAGATCTTCAACATCAACAAACAATGGATCTGAATCGAACGGATCTGATCTGATCTGGCGAATACTCATATCTAACTTCGAACACAGATCTGCTCTTGCTCCAAAATGAGTGGGGAGATCAAATCTGAGTGCAAAAGGGGGGCATCGGGATCGGAGCCTTCAAAAAAGGGGCATCGAGATCGGAGCCTTCAGAGACGACGGGGCGGCAAAGGGTTTTGGGGGTTCGGAGTTGTGGGAGTTAGCCAGGGGAAGTCGGATGGATCGGGGGACGGGGATGTCAGGGATTTGATGATGACGACAACGGAGAGGGGCGTCGGGGTTTCAGAGTTGCTAGAGTTCGAGGATGCTGCCAGGGGAAGTCGACGACGGGATCGGGGTCGAAAATGGCGATGGGGTCGACGACAGGAGATTTGAACAGGAGTTCGGGGATTTTTGAAAACAAAAGGAAGAGTGATCAGAATCTTCTTCTTCTTCATTTAGCCTAGAATATTTTAGGCTCTGATACCATGTTTAAAACATATTTGGGGGAAATTAATTGTTATTCTTATTCATTTATTTCTCTGTTGTATACATCTATATATAAGAATTACATTCTTGGACAAGTAGAAAGGAGATTGAGAGAAGAATGGGGAGATGAGAGATTTGGGGAATCTGTTTCTTATAAATTAGGAAACAGAATATACAATTACTATATTTCAACAATCCATACCTCAGATACCTGCAGGAGCCGTTAGACTCAAGTGGAATGCCATTGGTTCCTATTGATGCCTCGGCCTTAGCTTCTGCTAATCCTGATATGCCTATTGATCACTCAGCTTTAGCTGCTACTCCTGAGAAACAGCTAAAGGTATATATCCCTTTGCCCTAATTTTCTTAATATTTTTATTTCATTGAATTTCTTGCTTAAACTAAGATATATGTGTATATTTGTGCTAGTAAAGATTTTTTAATATCGGTCTGGATCTGAGAAAATTTATGTTTAATTTTTTGAATTCAGAGTCAGAATCCGATACTTGGTTACATTAATAACTTGGTTTTGTGTTTACTCAAATATCTTGTGCCTAGTGTATTTGGTTGATTTGTATTAGATTTGTGCCCTAGCTCTGCGTCATAAATATATTTTTATGAAAATAGTCTCTCTTTTACTTCTATCCTCATCGGACACGTCTATTCTGTTCGCAAATGCCGGAACTATCAACTGTCAACAATATATAGTGAGAAGCCGACAAGTGTAGTGGGTTTTTAAATCTTTTTTCACAGCCGTATAATTAAAAGAAAATAATAAAAATTGAAATGAACTTTGTGCTTATTTTTCAGTTTTAGATTCTAAGCAATCAACTGTACCCACAGCTAGTAGAACACACAGGACGAGATGATGGAGAGAAAGTGACGAGGATGCTGCTGGATATGGACCCAGCGGAAATGATCCACCTGATCGAATCACTAGATTCCCTCAAACTCAAAGTTTCTGAAGCCATGGATACCTTATGTACAATTCAGCCGCCTTCTCTAACTGACTGAGAGGGTAACCTTCATCAAGATTAATATACAGTAGGTTTTCTCCTTTCCCCCTTAACTGAGCCGGTCTTAACAGAGCTGGTCTTGATGTATTTAAGATCCCAGGCAGAAAATAAAATTGTGCCCTTTATAGACACATATGTATTTTTATATATATTGATAAAATATGATACAACAGGGAGGGCACAAAACCAATACCACGAAATTAAAATGAAATTGACAAAGCATAGAAACATAGAAAAATAGAACCGGGATAGTAAATGTAAAGACTTGCATTTAGAAAGTCCTCAACCGAAACTTTGCATTCAAATCAATTAATAATTTCACAATACTTAATTGGTCTTCTCTTTAATAGAAAAATCATTCTTTTGATTTATGAAAGATGACCTTTGTTATGAAATTCGTTACATTTATTTGATTATTAGAAACAATAAATGATTCTATTAATGGAGCTGAGTTGGAGATGGAGGTAATGGGTGGTTGTCGCTAGTGGAGGAGATGGTTTCTGAGGGCAACAGTGGATAGGGTTATGTTATTAAGATTTTGATGATGATAAGAGAAAAGAAACAAAAAAGATAGGAGACGTTGGAACGTTTAGAATTTATCGGGGACTTTTAAAATTCCTAGGTTTAGATTTTAAATGGTTAGAGTAATGAATTTTGTGACTTTTCTGCCCCTCTGTGCCCTGAATTTTGTAATTTTTGTACCCCTCTAAGCCTTGAATTTTATGATTTTTGTGCCCCTCTAAACCCTATTCGATCTTGGGCCCTGGGCCGTTGCCCTGCCCTGGGCCAGGGCCGGCTCTGCCCCTTATTGTCTTTATACCGAGCAAAAGGTTATTTTGCCTCATTTTTTATATTTAAAAAATAATGAGACTAAAAAATATCAACACTAACAGGGAAGAGCTGAAATTCATTTAGATGATGGTGTATTTTAGAGTTTATAACTGTATTGCCCAAGAATGCCCACAAGATCTAGATGCACCAATAACAAGATCTAGCACACAATACGCAAGATCTCACAACCACAAGAACACAACGATATGTAGAGATAACCAATACTTCTTATTACTCTAAAAACACAAAGATACAAAGACATCACGTTCTAATCTCTCCATCATCTTTGGAATCACTCGGCATCGAACTCATCTTGAAGTTATAGTTATGATCAGTTCGCTTGACCCTAGGATTTACATCTATATATATATATACATATATATATATATATACATATATATATATATATATATATATATATATATATATATATATATATATATATATATATATATATATATCCCCAAAGTAAACCCTAAAAGATAAATGCAAATACAGCAAATTGGATTCAAATTCCGCACCCAAATAAACATATAGCACTGCTTGCGGTTGACTGTACAGTCGACTTTCCTCCTTGCTGCTTTGCCTGTCTCTGTTGCTGATGTGCTTCTCTTAGTGCTTGTTGTGTCTTCTCCTTCTTGTTCTTCCTCTTGTGCCAGTATGTTTGAATCCACAATCCTAACAATCTCTCACTTGGACTAAATACAAAAATCTTCAAATCAATTGTATATTTCTCTTGCATTATCTCTGTCAGTCTCATATACTCATAGAAGACCAAGTACCCTTTGCTTTTATGAAGATCACCCCCCGCCTCTCCATCACGTGGAGAGCACCAACACCCCTTAAATATTGATGAAGGATGTACCCCGCCATTTCTCGCATATAGCATGAATAATGGATAAACACTTTTCCCTATCTTCAGTGTTACAAGACTACCCAATTTGCAGAATTTCTACTAACTCCGGACATGGTTCAAAATATCTCAAGCCCAAGGCACCCTCTGCACTTGAAACCTCCATAGATGACACTACCATAATATATGCAGACTGCAAAACCATCATAGCCATATCATGACCGACTTGGCCAGGCCCATTAACATCACCCCACATATTGAAATCAGTACTCTCAACATCACTAGAACATCGCGAAGTTTTCGCCATATCACAAAGATCACTCATCGCAGCAAACTCTTGCTATCTTCTAGGATCCTCCTCACCATGATCATCAACTCCCACTAAACATGCAGCCTCTATATCTGCCCCATAACTCTTAGATTTATGCTGCACCCACACCGACCACATTTTGTTTCCAGCTAATAGTGAACTACAGTAAAAGGATATACCTCGTCTCGTAGCAAATTCAATGACCTCTGACACTTCCCTCTTGCTGACACTTCTGAACCACAGTTATACATCACTCTCCACTACTAAATGTAGTTGACAAATCCTCTTTGTCTATCCTTCCCGTCGAGATAATATTTTCTCTCAAGTTTGGAACATGTATCGTCTCCCTCAAGACAATTCGTTGACTATCACCAGCTTTCATGCGAACAATACCTAACCCACTACCAGGGCACCGTTAATCGTTATCCACGATTCCATCTTCGAAAGAACCCTCTCTGTAGTTCTTAAACACCTCCCTCCTCAAAGTGCAATGAAAAGAAGCACATGAATCAATGCACCAATCTCTCATGTCCAACTCCACTCTTACTAATAAACATAACTCGTTACCAGTTATATTATTGGCCACCACATTGGCTTGCTTTTATTATTCTTGCCTCTTCTTGTTTAGATCCTTACAGTTATGCATCATATGACCCCTCTTATGAACACTCAGATCTGATTGTTTTTTTCTTCGAATTTCCTTCGATCTCTCGTGCCTTTCAATTGAAAGTGGGAAATAACTAGAAGATGATGAAAACTCTCTGTTTCTTTTCATTCTCCCCTCCTCGTTCTTGATGATGCTCAAAATATCTTACAGAGTCGTCAAATCTATCATAGTCCATGTAACAGTCTGTTCTACCGTATCATAACTGTCGGGTAGTGTAGATAGAAGTAACAATGTCATGCCCCACTTCCCAAAAACATGGAATACGAGCGCGTGACAAAGCCCAGCGAATGATTTTTACATCATCCATAAGCTGTAGGATCGACTCAGCATCATAACAAGAATATAACCAGATTTATATATGACCAAACATGCATGAATAATTTATTAAGCAACAGAAAGCAATTTAAACAAATAATAATATTCAAATAGTTCTCATGTCTGAATCAAGTTAAAACTCGGGAATATCAGCCCGTTACAGGTCTTAAGTAGCAAGAATAAATAATTCAAGAAAAACAATTAATCTAAACAAGTCCTGCCTCCACTTGAAAGCTAAAATTTCTGCTCACCAATCCCAGTAGGTAGCACATCTCCAAAGTCTGCTTAATAAATATAAAAAGGAAAAAGCAGGGAAAACAAGAGAAAATGCCCTTAGTGCAAGTTAGGGCCACAAATAGTAAAAACGAGTACAAGTAATGGGGAACAAGAATTGAAATCAAGAATGTAACAGGGATACAACAAGTAGTGGAAAAACCAAGAACTAGCTAGCAAGAGGGACATCTTGCTAAACGGGCTGGATAACAATTGCTAATGGTAAAACACATGACAAGTGAACCTGTAGGGGTGTCTAACATCAAGTGACAAGTCTCAAGTCTAGTATCATGTAATAAGTGCCAAGTCTAGTGTCAAATTTTAATTTTAAGTGTCAAGTCTCAAGTAACAAGTTGTCGAGTATCAGGTATCAAGTTTTCAAGTTCAAGTTTCATGTTTCAAGTCTCATGTATTATGTTTCATGTATCAAATCATCAAGTATCAAGTAACAGGTGTCATGTTCAAGTTTTATGTTCAAGTCTTATAGTTATTACTATCTAGGTAGCACTTCATGCATCCATTTTTTTACTACATGGTTCCTACAGACAATGCAATTTCGTTTAGACCTAGTAATGGAGTCTATAGGGCGGTGTACTCAGGTATCAAGTATCAAGCAAGTCATGGTTCATGAATCGGAAAATAAATAACAAGTTCACGAAACAAGTTCGCGAATCCACTAACAAGTTTAAGAACCGCACAGTGGGTTCATGAATCAAACAAGTTTATGAGCCAAGTAACTGACTCCATGAATCGATCAAGATACAACAAGTTCATGAATCAAGTATTTAGGAAACACGGGCCCCCTTCCGAGTACACTTACCTATATTGTCCACTACTATCGTCTTTTCCTTAAACCCCGGCTTGTTACATTTATGAATTTTTATCAAGCAAGCATACAAGTGTGCGAAACAAGGTACGAGAAAGTGGTGGGAACATGTGTCCAGCGAATTACATAGTTAATGTGTTCAGACAGAATTTATGAATCGAAGTTTAAACATGTGAAACAGGGCCAAAATATCGTTAATTAATTCTAAGAAAAATTGGGGATGTCCTATAGGGTGTCCAGCAACCGCATATAAAATTTCAAGTCAAATGCTTGCTGTTAGCATAGTTAAATTAATTTGCAAAGTAAAGGTGTGCAGTAGTTTTGCGAATCTGCGTCTACCGCTACAGCTGCAGTAAAACTGCAATAACTCCTAGACTGCAACTCCAAATTTCGAAAATTCCAGAGGCTATCGACATCTAGACATCTAGAGCTACATTTTCTATTCGGGGCTCGGGTTCCGATTCTAATGTTAAAGGGGTCAAAATAGCATAACTGGATTCAGAACAGCAACATGTGGGAATATCTTACTAGTATAGATTACATGAAATTTTGTTATTAGGCGTCTAGGTTAATGTGTAATATAAATACATGATAATGATTGTCAAAACAGCAAGTAATAATTGTTTTTCAAGCCAAATGGTTGCAAGATTATCAAATACAAGATATAACATATGTCTACAAATCTAGGGCTCCTTAATTCATGTGTTCAGGGGATAAAATGAGTCCAAGTAGTTGTAATATAATACAATAAAATTATTGTGACCTTTAAGATTATGAAATTGATGGGGATTAATATTTGATCAGCATCGACAGTCAAGGAGGAGTCACAATTTCTAACTATTTGTAGTATTTTCAAGGAATGCTTGTACTAGAACAAAAATGTGTACAAGAGGAATACTTGCCTTATTTGAAGAGCTGCACCCTAAAAGATGCCAGCCAGAACCTGAGCCGGTGGACGAGTTAGAAGAAGTCTCATTCGAGACAGGGGACGCGTCGAAGTGCTTCTGAGTAAGCTGCTCCCGCACTCCCAACCTCAAATCTGCCCTGATCGACTGTATTCGCCGCAATGTCGACCTCTTTGCCTGGAATCCCTCCGATATGCCCGGCATCTCTGAGGACCTAATCATGAACATACTCAGTGTGATCCCCAGCTCGAAGCCGATCATCCAGAAGCGACGTAAGTTTGTCCCAGAGCGGCAGTAGGCGGTGAAAGCGGAGGTAGACAAACTCTTGTCCGCTCGTTTCATACAGGAGGTCAGCTACCCTGAGTAGCTGGCGAACATTATGTTGGTCAGAAAAGCGAGCGAGAGCTGGAGGATCTACATAGACTTCACTGACCTCAACAAGGCTTGCCCCAAAGATCCGTTCCCTCTTCCCAGCATTAACGCTCTGATCGATGCTACATCGGGTCACGAGCTCCTTTCTTTCATGAACGCCTTTTCAGGCTACAACCAGATCCGAATGTTCCCTCCTAATATAGCCAAGACTTCCTTCATCAAGGACCAAGGCTTTTATTGCTACTGGGTTATGCCCTTCGGGCTGAAGAAGGCCGGCGCTACCTATCAGAGGCTCGTTAACCGAGTCTTCAAGGATCAAATTGGGCGCAACATGGAGGTGTACGTCGACGACATGCTCGTCAAAAGCCAGTAGGGACAGGATCACGTCGCCGACCTGGAAGAAGCCTTTGGGGTCCTTCGGACCTACAATATGAGACTCAACTTGGAGAAGTGTGTGTTCGGCATCTCCTTAGGGAAATTCCTTAGGTTCGTTGTCAGCCAGTGCGGCATTGAGGCGAACCCCAAAAAAATCCAGGCCATAATAGACATGGCCCCTCCCAGAAACATCAAAGAAGTCCAGAGGCTCATGGAAAGGCTGGCGGCCATCGGCCGTTTCCTCTCCAACTCCGGAGATAAGTCTCTCCCATTCTTTAAGGCTCTGTGTGGCACCGGAGGTTTTGAATGGGGCACTCAACAGTAGGAGGCATTCGCCCAATTGAAAGAGTACCTCGCCAACCCTCTTCTCCTCAGCAAGCCCGAACCAGGTGAGCCCCTCTGGCTTTACCTTTTGGCTTCGGAAAACGTGCTCAGCGCTGTCCTCGTTCGAGAAGAGGACGGAGTCCAAAGGCTGCTGTACTATGTAAGTAAGGTTATGTTCGCCTCCGAGACCAGATATTCTAGAATGGGAAAGGTAGCATATGCCTTGGTCATGGCCGCGCGGAAGCTTCGTCCCTATTTTCAGGCACATTCGATTCAGGTGCTCACGGACCGGCCTCTGAAGGCCGTGCTCTACAAGCCCAAGAGCTCCGGAGATTGGTCAAATGGTCGATCGAGCTCAGTCAATACGACATCGGCTATCAGCCAAGGACGGCCATCAAAGGGCAGGCCCTTGCCGAGTTCATCACGGAATGCACCATCTCCGAGCAACCCAAAAGCGAGGAGGCCGATCAAACGTGGGAAGTTTACGTCGATGGTTCCTCCTGCGAAGCGGGAATTGGTGCGGGTATCATTCTACGGGGTCCTGACAGTTTCCTTCTTCATTATTGCCTTCGCCTCAACTTTTCGGCCTCTAACAACGAGGCTGAGTACGAGGCCATGATCGCAAAGCTCACCCTGGTGCATCAGGCCGGCGCCAAACAAATCAGGGCCTTCAGTGACTCTCAGCTCGTGGTCAACCAGATCAGTGGAGAGTACGAGGCCCGTGACGATCGGATGATCAAGTACCTGGCCTTGGTCCAACGGCTATTGACGTCATTCGACGAGTCGGCGGTCTTAAGGATCCCCAGGGAGTCACCCAGGCCGACGCTTTGTCGAAGTTAGATTCCTCATCCCTCGAGGGTCTCTATCGCACCGTCCTGATCGAAGTACTCCTAAAGCTGAGTACTGACTTCCCCGAGACTCTCTGCATTGAAGACGGAGCTCTTCCTGACAATTGGACCACTCCTATCAAGAAATTTCTAACCAAGGGAGCTCCCCGAAGACCGAGCTGAAGCGAGGTAGGTCAGGGTCTGTTCAGAAAGGTTCGCCATGATCGACACGACCCTCTTCAAAAGTTCATACACAACGACGGACGGAAGACCCTACCTCCGCTGCCTAACCCCCGATGAAGCAAAGTATGTCCTCAAGGAGCTGCATGAGGGAATCGGCGGGTGCCATATAGGAAGCCGCTCGCTCGTGCGAAAGGCTTTGAATCACGGATACTACTGGTCCACAATGCTACAAGAAGCCCTCGCCGTGGTCAAGAAGTGCGGCCCCTGTCAACGGTTCTCCCCTGTGAAAAGGGCTCCGCAAGCGAACCTCCGTTCTATGGCCAGTCTGACCCCCTTTGCAATGTGGGGGATGGATCTGGTAGGCCCATTTTCGAAGGCGACGGGCCAACAGAAGTTTCTCATAGTGGCAATCGACTACTTCACGAAGTGGATCGAGGCCGAGCCACTAGCCACGATCACCGAGCAGCAAACCCAACAGTTTTTCTGGAAACACATTGTCTGCATGTTCGGGATCCCACAGGTGCTCATTACAGACAATGGGACCCAAATCACGGGTAAACATTTTTGAAAGTTCTACAAAGATCTCGGGATCCAGCAGCATTTTTCTTCGGTGTGCCACCCACAGTCAAACGGCCAGGCCGAGAACACGAACCGCCAAATCCTTGACGGTCTCAAGAAACGACTCGATAACTCTCCCAAGGGGTTATGGGTCGATGAGCTGCCAAGCGTCCTCTGAGCCCACCGAATGACAAAGAGAATCCCCACGGGAGAGTCGCCATTTAATCTAACATACGGTGCGGAGGCCGTCATCCCCCTGGAGATCGGGATCCCTTCGCCCCGGATCATGGCCTTCGATGAAGCAAACAACTTGGCACAGCTACGTGCCGACCTAGATCTCATAGACGAGGTCAAGGAGAGGTCCGCCATTCGAAGGAACACCTACCAACAGAGGATCGAGAGGTTCTACAATAAAAAGGTGCATCCCACCGACATCAAGCTCAGGGACATCGTCCTCCGGAAGCTGGCGGTATCCAACCCCGGCCAAAAGAGGAAGCTGGCCCCAATTTAGGAATGCCCATACAAGGTATCTGAGGTCGTACGCCCGGGCACATACCGCCTAACTAACCCTGGAGGCAAGGCTATCAAGCGGCCCTGGAACGCAGAGCACCTCATCAAATTCCTAGAAGGGGAAGATTAGCCTCTACAGCTCATGTAAAATTATGAAAAATGTAATCGGCACGTCGTGCCTTATCTTTGTAAGGTTCATGTATGTTGTAAATATACCAACTTCCTCGACACAAGTTTTTATTATAAAGCATGTCTCGGGCTCGGCATTCAGATGGTACTGCGAGCCACAAAAAGATTCCCTTACAGGATTAGGGCTCGGCATTCGGATGGTACCACGAGCCACAAAAAATTCCTTTACAGGCTTAGGGCTCGGCATTCGGATGGTCCCGCGAGCCACAAAGAGCTTCTCTTATAGGCTTAGGGCTCGACATTCGGTTGGTCCTGCTAGCCACAAAAGATTCCCTTGCAGGATTAGGGCTCGGCATTCGGATGGTACCGCGAACCACAAAAAGCTTCCCTTACAGGCTTAGGGCTCGGCATTCGGATGGTCCCTCGAGCCACAAAAGCTTTTCTAGGCAGGGTTTGGGCTTTTTCAAGACCATCATCCTATGCGCTCGGTGGCAACCTCCAGCTACACCCTTGCCATCTTTCTGAGAACAAGTGTGGGGGCTCGTCGTCGACCCCGAGCAAGGTCGTGGCTTTCTTTAAAGCCACTCAACCATTACGCTCAGTGACGACCTTCAGCTACGCCTGTTACCAGCTTTCTCTACGGTGTGGGGGCTCAGTATCTGCCCCGAGCATGATTTGGACTTTTTCAAGACCATCAACCTATGCACTTGGTGGGAACTATCAGCTACACCCTTGCCATCTTCCTAAGAACAAGTGTGGGGGCTCGTCGTCGACCTCGAGCAAGGCCATGGCTTTCTTCAAAGCCACTCGACCGTTACGCTCGGCAATGACCTTTAGCTATGCCCATTACCTGCTTTCTCCATGGTGTGGGGGCTCGGCATCTGTCTCGAGCATGGTTTGGGCTTTTTCAAGACCATCAACCTATGCGCTCGGCCGCAACCGCCAGCTACACCCTTACCATCTTCCTAAGAACAAGTGTGAGAGCTCGTCGTCGACCCCGAGCAAGGCCGCGGCTTTCTTCAAAACCACTCGACCGTTACGCTCGGTGACGACCTTCAACTATGCCCATTACCGGCTTTCTCCATGGTGTGGGGGCTCGGCATCTGCCCTGAGCATGGTTTGGGCTTTTTTAAGACCATCAACCTATGCGCTCGGTGGCAACCGCCAGCTACACCCTTACCATCTTCCTGAGAACAAGTGTGGGGGCTCGTCATCGACCCCAAGCAAGGCTGTGGCTTTCTTCAAAGCCACTCGACCGTTATGCTCGGCGATGACCTTTAGCTACGCCCATTAATGGCTTTCTCCATGGTGTGGGGGCTCGGCATCTGCCCCGAGCATAGTTTGGGCTTTTTCAAGACCATCAACTTATGTACTCGGCGGCAACCGCCTGCTACACCATTGCCATCGTCCTTAGAACAAGTGTGGGGGCTCGAGCAAGGCCTTGTCTTTCTTCAAAGGCATGTGACCTGTATGCTTGGCCCCAACCTACAGCCTCGACCGTTTTCAAAAAAGTTTTCATTAATGTTTAGGGCACCCGCCTTCAGAAAACCCCCCGAGCTTCGGGTCGTTGGTTGACCCTCCAAAGCCGACCGCCCACTCGAGGCATCCGAGATCGACCAGTCCGTCTCAATCACCCACCCGTCCCTGTCGGCTATGGCTTTCCTCAGACGAGCGACCTCCAAGCTGAGCTCCCTAGACTTGTTCATAAAGTAATTTACTGTGGCCGCTCGATCCCGAGTCTGTTTTCGTTGGCGAGCCAGAGCTGCCTCCATGGCCCCCAGCCCAGCTCGGACCAAGTGGGCCTCAGCAGAAATATGGTCGGCACCGAGGACCTCATGCGTCTATCAAAAAGACGGAAAAGACAACAAGTCACAAAAGAGACTAAAAAAGCACAAGTCATGGAGCGTCGACCAAAAAATTATCTTTCATTAAGTTAAAAATGTTTTGTGCTACAAAAGGCGGAGGCCAGTCCGCGCAAAGCGTTTACAAAATTGAAAAGGGAATAACCTAAACAATGCTTGAGGGGGGGTAGCACCTCTTCGTCAGTAGGGTCGCCCCCGACCTCCTCTTGGTGAGGGTCACCCATCTCCTTGCCACCGGGTGTCAGCGGATGCTCGGGCTGCCAGTTGTTGTGAAGGTGGTCGACCCTCTTGTCCAGATAGATTAACCGGAAATGCTCCTTAGCCTTGTCATAGGCCTCGTCCTGCGCCAGGATCAGGATATCCGCCATGGTAATCTCCGCCTCCTCCATGGCCTTCCGCGCCTTCTCAGCTTCTTCCTGGGCCTTGTCCTTGAGGCAATCCACCTCCTTCTTATGATAATCGGCTATCGAGGCCATCTGGGCCTCGTGGACGGCCTCCATGCTCCGAGTCTCCTTTAGCTCGTCCATCGCCTTGGTCAATTCGCGGACATACTTCTCCGCGTTCCTCCTCTCGATGAGGACCTCCTTCTCTAAGCACTTATGAAAGTGCTGCCCATGAAGCATCGTCTGTCCGAGAAAGAGAAAGTTAGAAGAAATCGTAGAATCTAAACTTAATGCAAGAGTACAAGCACTCAACGAGAGTTGTGCCTGAGACCACCGCATAAAGGCATCTCAGACGTCTGCACCGCCAGAGCCATGCGATCTCGCTCTGTGGCAAGGTTCCTGACCACCTCTATGGCCACGGAACCCTCAAGCAGGGAAATCCCTGCGAGAACTGACCAATCAGGGGCGTGTGGCCTCATTCCCTGTTGCCCAACCATCTGTTCGGCAGTGGGCCGAGGAGGGGGAAGCCTCTGCTCCGGGACTTAGGAAGTCTTCTTGCTACCAGAGCTTCCCTCCGCCTCCCTAGATGCCCTCGGCGTGTGGTGATGCTTCTTGGCCCTCTTTGGGGACGGCTCCACGGCCTACGAGGTCGGTCCCTTGCTGGACTCCATGCCTTGGGTGGCCGCCTTATCCTGTTCCGCCTTCTTCTCCTTCTCCGCCCTCCTCTTGGCGGCAACAGCCAACAAGGCCTACCTATTATCGAGCTGCTTGGTGGTCATCTATGCAAAATAGAAAAAAAAAAGACAAATGTTAATGCGAAGGCAGAAAGATAGAAAAATTCAGAACAAAAACATACTAGGGTCAGCTGGGCTCAGTCCGGCTCGGGCCAGATGCATTTCCATCACTCGGGACCACCCTATGCTGTGCCCCCAGCGATCTTCTCCACCTTCGCCAATTCTTTCTCTGTCAACTGGCTACGCTTCGGAGGCTTATGGTTTGGCTTGAAAAAATTTCAAGCGGTTGGAATCCCCCAAGGCTCCTTACTCCGGACTATAAGGTACTTCTCTTTCCACCCTTTGATGGAGTCCGGATGGCCGTGCATCACCTTCTTATGAGGCCTAGGTGAATTCCCTCTGCGTCACCCAACGAGCTCATCTCCAAGATAGCACGGAAGTACGTAAGCCTCGGCTTGACCCCCTTCTCTTGGCACTTCAAGATAAAGCAGACCAAGTGCTTCCAAGAGTTTGGGCCGTACTACATTGGGCTCAACTTCGTCTAATTCAAGACTCTCTTGATGAAAGGGTGCAACGGCAGCCTAAGTCCCAAGATGAAGGCATCCTCGGGAAAAACATAGTAGCTCGGTGCGAGAGTAGTAGTTGGACGAATAGCGGGGCTCGGAATCAGGAGTTCGAACTCCTTGGGGATAAAGTAGGATGCCCTCAGAATGTGCAGGTAGTCCGTCCTCAAGACACATTGGATGCCATCCATCCTGATCTTCACCCGACTATCGTCACCAGGCACGGAGGGGAGATGAGCGAGATCCTTAACGTCATCAGGATACATTCTAATCGACCCCGAATTTTTGAAGGTGATAGGGGCAAACTCGAACCCCGATCTAGGAGCATATTTATCCGGTGAGGGGGGAGGCTATCCGGACGAATCCACTTTCTCTTCCTCCTACAAGGACGAGTCTTCCTCTCTGGAGATGGTGTCGACAATGGTGTCAGAGGGGGGAGATAGCCCTCGCCCTCGGCTACCCCTCCTACGGTACCTTCCCCCGCATCTCCTCGAACATCATCTTTTCCGGCACCCTGATCAGGCTCCCCCCGATTCCCCTCGGAGTCTTCCTCGTCGTCCTCCTCGTCCTCAATGTCCCCCTCTCCCTTGGGGTCCCGCTCTTCTTCGTCGTCCTCGTCGTCATCAACATCTCCCTCTTCTTCGGGGTCCTCCTCTTCCTCCTCCCTCTCGCCCTCATCCACAGGCTCCATCCCCGGTCTACGGGATCTTAAGGATTGCACGACGAAGACTACATCATCCCCGCCATCCGACCCTGGATCTGACAGAACCTCCTCTTTAATTCCATAGTCGCCCAAGGACCAAGACGTCGGGGGTGACTCAGCTTCCTTCTCGGAATGGCCCGACGAGCTTGCCTCGGAGCCAGACTAAGAGCGCGCTATAATACCAGACCCTCTACCCCTTCCAAAGGTAATGAATCTTTCTCCTCTCAAACCCTAGTTACTATTACTCTCTTTCCGTAACTGACTAGATCGTCGGAGGGTCTGCCACCGGGACCAACCTCGGTGTTTCTAGACTGGGTGTAGGTACACGAGACCTCTGGATCCGAGCCTCCAGATCCGAGCCGAGCATCCAATCCCCACCTCACTCCTGCCTACTCCCGAGCCGTTCCCCCGACTGAAGGGTCGGACGTATCGTCCGCAGTACAGCTTCGGCAAAAATACAAATCGAGAAGAGCTCACACCTGGTGCAGCCACCCCCCAAAAACAAACCGCATCAGAAACCGAATACAATGGAGCTCCAAAAGCAAAACCCTGACTCCAACCTGATGCTCCAAACCGAGATCAACATTTGTTTGCTTCAGCTTCAAAAAACCGACACAAAAGATGTACTGGTCTATTCCCTCTTAGTTTGATCAAATGGATTGTTGGGTTCTCAAACTCGACCCAACTTTCAAACTCATGAGTCCACAACCCGACTCCAAAGAAACCCAACTCCTGGCTCCGACCTAGTGCTCCACACGCCTGGACACAAGCTTTGAGGATCAACTACGAGTTCAACGACTACAAGCAAAGTCATCGTGGATGTCCAAAGACAACGAGCTTGGCTAAACTCCCAAGCATTGACAAGCAACCCTAGCGGTGATCTCGTCGAGATCACTCCGTCGAGCTCGCCCACACTGTAGCTTGGCCATGTCAACTCCGTCATTGAGCTCCACGTCTCTGAGCTTGCCTTGTCGAGCTCGCCCAAATATCAGCTCTGCTACTTCAACGTTGTCGTCGAGCTCCATCCCCCGTCAAAAATAGCTTGCCGAGTTCCTTCTCTCCCAAATGAAGCACTGCCGAGCTCACTTGCCGGGCTCGCCTCTTGCACAGAGTAGCTCCGCCAAGCTTGCTCCTCAACCCAAACAAAATTCACTGAGCTCTGTCTGCCGTGTTCCATCACCTCGTCGAACTCCACAGCCAAGCGCCATTGACTACCTCACTTCGACACTGATTTCGCTGAGCTCCATCGCCGACCTCGCTTCGACAATGATTTTGCCGAGCTCCAACACCTCGCCGAAAGATGACTCCGCCGAGCTCCAAAAGCCTCCCTCACCAAAAGCTACTGAGCTTGAGCTCGGCGAGATCATCAGCCAAGCTTAGGGGTGCTCAAAGCGAGCAGCATCCATTGGATCGCTCAAAATTCACGCAAGCGCATGATCAAAGTGCCAGATGTTGCCACGTCGCCCTGCTTAATTCCTATCTCTCCGATGCCGCTCAATCACATCGAAAGGCGAGCTCCTCAGTGATGGGCGAACAGGATGAAGCCACGTCGCCCCTGCATATAACAACTTCATCGCCACCGCCCATTCACTCAATGGGAGTGCCCCGTGTGATCAATGCTCCGGATCACTTCAAAAAGTGCGCCAAACCTGATAAATTCATAAAAAGTCCCCAAAAATGAATTAAAATTCAAAAAATAATTATCATATTCGAAAAATTGATTAAATTTTCTTTTAAAAAATTAAAATTTGGAATAATTAATTAAAAAATTCGAAAAAAAATTAATTAGGGAAAAATTATTGAAAATCCAAAAAATTATGGAAAACTCCATAAAATCCAGGAAAATATTCGCCGCTTCCACAAGTTTCAGATCAGTTTTAGGTATCTCCAACCATCCTTGAAAGCTAAGATTGTAATCCAGAACTCTAAAACAAGGCGAACTACTTTCTGAAACCAAGAAAATTGTTTTCCGGGAGATTTTGGGGGGGGGGGGGGGGGTGATCATAATGGTAAAAATCACGGCAAATCAGAGCCATACAATTCCAGTACAGATTCTAAAGCTTCTACAGGCAAATTAGCGATCATGGGCCTATTTAACAGATCTGGGTCCTCTTTAAGCTCATCTATAAGAATATGGGCCACTTTCCAACCCATTAAAAGCGATTATGCTCACTAGGAGAGAATCCAGCCCATGAGGGTTGTAAGTCAAATCTCTTATCCCCAAACAAGAGAGTCTTATCTCTTAAGGGAGAGAATCAACAGGAGATAGTGGATTCATATCAATCTTATAGATTCATCTCAATCTACTAAACTGTTTATCAGACCTATAAATACCCTCCCCCAGCCGAAAGTTAATCAATAAATTTGCAATTTCCCTCTCAAACTCTCTTGACTCTTGCTCTTTTTGGTTCTGACTTGAGCGTCAGATGATCTGTCGTTGGGGCCTCCCCTAGTGTTTCAGGCTTTTTGCAGGTCCATTGGCCGCATAAGCAACTGTCGAATTCAGACCATGATGTTCAATCAACGATCCTGATCCACTCTTAGGTGCTCTAACAACTTTTTACGGCGACGATCAAATACTAAATCTTTAGTAGTATCCTTCAAATTATAAACTCATTATCTGTTTGTTCCAACACCAAAATAAGTAGCAGCAATAACATAGTTTTTTCCATTAAAAAGTTTTTAAAAAAAGTAGAAAGTAAAAAAAAAATGTCATAGTTACATTTACACTAAACAAAGCTATCCAGAAAAGAATATTAAGTTCATATGTCCATAGCCTCTACTTCCATCATAATAATGCAAACGTTACATGACATATATCCAGGGATGCTTTCGGATCGGATACGGATCGGATGTTGGCTATACCAACATCCGTATCTGCATGCCAAAGATGGATTTGGATACTCACGGGAAAAAAAAAATCATATATGTATCCGCAAATTTTGGATACGGATCCAAATTGGATACGGTCTACCAGATAACATATACAAATTCGGATATCAAACTTATAGTTTTTGCTATATTTTCTTTCCTTAACTAGTTTGCATATTTTGCTTGATGAGCCATTACATCTCAGATTTTGTTGAATTTCTTAAGTGGGGCATTTTTTCGAACATGACGCAGGTGAAATTGCAAGACTATTAAATAACGAAGAGTTAAAAGATACCTTGAATAGCTGGTTTGCGCACTCCAAAACCCAGCCAGCCAATCTCTTTTGCTGCCAAGCCCAAACCTATCTTTTTTTCGCTACTTACAGAAAATAAATGCATGAGTCTCTTTCTCTCAAATATAACATGCAAAGAATATTTGGCCTACAAATAATAAAATATGCAAACAATTAGATACAATAAATTGATAAAAGGAAATAATTGAAACTTATTGTATAATAAAAAAGATGCAAACCTCACACAGAGCAGAAGAGTACAAATGCCCACAAGGTGCTTGATGATATTCCTTGCAATTTCGCAAACATAATAACCTCCTTCAACAACTCAATAGAGAGCACCAACAGCCATCTGCATCACATATGTCTCCAAATAAAATCATTTCAAAAAAAAATATCAATCCGAATATATCTTATAACATGCTTATCTAGTTAGCTTACTATAGTTGCAATTTAAAAAAAAATCAAAAAAAAAAAAAATACAGAGCATCTTCTAGTACTTTAATTAAAATAACAAAACAAAATGAATCAACATTTAAAATATATTGTTTTCTGAAATGAATGAAACAAAAAAAAGGTTTTTATAACCTTGTGGGTTGTTTGCAGTGATCAAATCATTAAGGTCGATGCATAATTTTCATATAGATCGGCTTTTATAAACTAAAACCAAACTCAACAACAGAAGAAATCACAATTTAATACAATAGTTATGTAATAAGATTTAGCTAGGATGTCTACCCTATGTGATTGCTAAATAGGACAGTAAATCTTTAGAACGTCAAACCAGGAAAAAATTAGAAGGATATAGTTTGATTACCTGAATTGCAGGAAGCACTCCACATGCCTAACCATCTCTTTCTCAGTCTCTTACTCTCTAAAATGAAATACAATAACAATTTGAGCTGCACACAAAAAATTGACAGAAATTTAGATGCAATACATTGTAAAAGAATAAGAGGGTGCGTGAGCGAATAAAATCCAAATGACGTTTGCACGATTATCCACCTAAAAAATCACCACTGTTTTTTAATATCCTTCGATTTATCACGATTATAATAAAAAAAACCACATTCTCCATCCCTCCCTTCCACAAACGCCAAACTCACCAATCAAAATCAAATCAATTTCAAACAGAACCACATAAAAAAAATCGTCTTTCTAAAAAACCAACTCACCAACTCACCCAACAACGATTCCACCACAAAATCACTAAATTCCCTAATAAAAAGAGCAGATCTATACCTGAATCAACATCGCCTTCTTGTTTGATTCCAGTCCACCATCAATGACACATCCAGAAAAATGAATCTTTTTGTAAAAACAACACAAAATCGAGATCGATCAGTCGATAAAGATGGTACCTTTGGTGCCCTTTGCTTCTCCAAGTTCCTTTCGCGAGCCATCTTGGCCTTCTGTCTATTGCCTCCTCCCATATTTATCTATTTGGGTTAGAAGGAAACAATGGAGAGGAGCTGAGGAGATCGGACCATCGGAGAATCGCGGGTTTGAGTTAGGTTGAGTTGGGGATTTCTGAGAATTCATGATTAGGGTTAGGAGTAGACTTAGGGATTTCTGAAATATTATATATACTTAATATATATAATATTTAGGGATATTCGTATTCGATCAGCTTTTTTTAATGAATATCTGTATCCGTATCCGAAATATTTTGGATTTGGATATTTGAGTCCGTATCCGTATCCGTCCGAATATGGATTTTTCATATCCGTATCCACATAAATTTCGGATTCAGATATGGATATTTACCATATATCCGTATCCGAGAGCATCCCTACATATATCACCCCAACCTTCCAAGAACCAATTGCCAAACAACCTTTCACAAATTTTCCAAGAATCCGGCCATAAAATCAAAACTTCAGCGTAGAAAATTTCAGATCCCAAAAGACAAACAATTACCCTCCTAAAAAAGATAAAGCTCAAAAAATTACTCATCTCCAACCCCAAATCGGATCGCCCAAACTCTAACCCCAAATATAAAAGAAACTGAGGTTGCGTTTGGTTTGTTGTTTTGAAAACAATTTTCTGAAAACAGTTTTATGAAAAGAGTTTTCTAAAAATGAGAGTGTAAAAGCTGTTTGGTAATAATTTTTTATGAAAACAGCTTTTTGAAAATGAAAGTATAATGTATGTATAGGTTTGATTGTATGTATATACTATATACAGTATATATTCTCTGATACATACATGTTGTATACATATACATACATACTGATATATAATAATATAAAATATTTTATTATAATAAACATATTTAATAATATACATATATATAATAATATATAATAATTATAATAATATATATGTAATAATAATATATTCAAATTATATATTACACAATTTATTATAATAATAATAAATTATATAATAATATATATAATAATATATAATATTAATATATAATAATAATATATATTATAATAATAATAGATTATTATAATAGTATATATGAAATAATAGTATACATAAAATAGTATATATAAAATAATAATATAGTATAATATATATATAATAATAATATAATATAATATAACAATAGTATGTATAATAATAATATAATATAATAATAGTATATATAAAATAGTATATATAAAATAATAATGTAATATAATAATAGTATATATAAAATAGTATATATAAAATAATAATATATTATAATAATTTTATATTATATAATAATATGAAATAATTTATTATAATAACCATATTTAATTATATACATATATATAATAACATATAATAATTATAATAATATATATGTAATAATAATCTATTATAATTATATAATAAACAATTTATTACAATAATAATAATATATATAATATATATAATATATATAATAATATATATAATAATATATAATAATAATAATATATATTATATTAATAGTAGATTATTATAATAGTATACATGAAATATAGTATATATATATATATATATATATATATATATATATATATATATATATATATATATATATATATATATATATATATATGGGGGTCGGTTCGGGTGAGAACCAACCCTGGGGTGAGAACCTAAGGGCCTATCCTAGCTATTCATCTGTGTAATCTTAACGGTCAAGATTTTTCAAAATTAAACAATAAGATTAATTAATTTTTGCATTAAGATGTCAATCCCTTTAATTAAGGGATGGGGACCGCGTAATAAAAGGAATAATTATAAATTGCCTTTTTTTGTGTGCGACGGTTAAGGTAAATTTGGTCAAATTGGAGAGAGAAATAATTTATTCCCGTAAAATATTGGAGAAGATTTTGTTTCCCAAATTAATAGCGACTGCAGAATAATTCACCATTTCGTTCCTTACAGTTACTGTTTATTACAGTTGCTATTTATAATTATTACAGTTGCTGTTTAAGTGGTCAGGTATTGCTGTATAATTATTTCAGTTGCTATTTATAATTATTTCAGTTGCTATTTATTACAGTTGCTATTTATAATTATTACAGTTGCTATTCGAGAAGATTTTGTATCCCAATTTAATAGCAACTTCAGAATCATCACCAATTCGTTCCTTCACCAATTCGTTCACTATATAGCAACTGACTGTATTTTAAGTAGATACAATAGCAACTTCAGTTGCTTTAACTTCAGTTGCTATTTATAGTATTCCTTCACCAATTTCAGTTGCTATTTATAATTATTTCAGTTGCTATTTATAATTATTACAGTTGCTATTTATAATTATTACAGTTGCTATTCAAGAAGATTTTGTATCCCAACTTAATAGCAACTTCAGAATCATCACCAATTCGTTCCTTCACCAATTCGTTCACTATATAGCAACTGACTGTATTGTAAGTAGATACAATAGCAACTTCAGTTGCTATTTATAATTTTAACTTCAGTTGCTATTTATAGTATTCCTTCACCAATTTCAGTTGCTATTTATAATTATTTCAGTTGCTATTTATAATTATTACAATTGCTATTTATAATTATTACAGTTGCTATTCGAGAAGATTTTGTATCCCAACTTAATAGCAACTTCAGAATCATCACCAATTCGTTCATTCCTTTTAGAAAATTAAAGAAGACTTTTATATTTGGTTTTTGGCACACACATTAGCTCACTCTAATTGGTTTTATAACATTTCTTCGTTATTTTTATAGGGTGAACTAGTTTGTATACGAGTTTTGGTTAAACAGGATGGGATTCTTCATCCTTTTTTATCCAGGGTTTATACTATTGCAATTATAAAATGAAAACAATATTTGGTCAAATTTGTTATAATTTTAGTAAATGATATGATATAGTTGATAAGTGTATTCATCTGTCTAATATTGACCGAAAAAATATTGACCGAAAAATCTGTCTAATATCTTCATTCCTTTTATTATGCGGTCCCCAACGCTTAATTAAAGGGATTGACATCCAAAATCAAAAATTAATTAATCTAATTAATTATAACGGATAACATCTAGACCGTTAATATTAGTCAGATGAATGGCTAGGATAGGCCCTTAGGTTCTCACCCCAGGGAATGGTTCTCACCCGAACCTTCTCTCTCTCTCTCTCTCTCTCTCTCTCTCTCTCTCTCTCTCTCTCTCTCTCTCTCTCTCTCTCTCTCTATATATATATATATATATATATATATATATATATATATGATAAAAATAAAAATATAATATATATATATATATATATATATATAATAATAATAATAATAATAATAATAATAATAATAATAATAATGTAACAATGATATATTATAAATATATATAATAATAATAATAATAATAATATAAATATAAATATATTTAGAGAGAGGATGTGAAAAAACAGAAAATAGTTGAGGTGGAGTTTTGTAAAAACTGTTTTTACAAAACAATCTAAGCAAAAGGGTTTTAGGGTTTTGGAAGAAAAAAAAACAACAAACAACAAACAGCAACTTTGGGGTTTTCAGTAATTTGAAAGAAAGAAAGGATCTGCAGAGTTCTTCTCCCGTGGCCACATAAGAAATAACAAAATATATCCCCAAAAAAAGGGGGAAAAAAAGAAAGGAAAATAAACACATGCCCACACGGTTAGTGAGGGGCATTTTCGGAAAACCCAACAATCACCACCTCCATTAGGGGGAGCCCCACCTGTATGGAAATTAAGAATGCTCAGCTTTAGAGCATCCACAGTCGTTTGCTTATTTGCCATTTTTTCCATTTTTTTTTTACTGTAGCTCACACACTCGTGAGCTATTTTGCCATTTTTTGGCAAATTTGCTACAGTAGAAAGGGAAAAGTAGCATTCCATATAGCAAAATGCATATTATAGCAGACGAAACATCATGTGTCATCTAGATTATTTAATTATTATTTTAATTGATCTGACGAAACATGATGTTTCGTCTGAAGTAAAAAAAAACCAAATAAAATAACCGTTAAATGAATTTAAGCGTGGGAATGAACATGATGTTTCGTCCCAATGTGAGACGAAACATCATGCTTCGTCCCAATCCAATTTTTTTAAAAAAATTTAATTTTAAAAATTAATTTCGTAAATTTTAAGTTTTTTTTGCAATTATCTAAATTGATTTTGCAAATTTTTAAATTGTTTTTGCAAAAAAATTTTACAATTTAATTTAAAATTTGTTTTTACAAATTTTTTTTGCAAAAAAAACTTCCGTCAAATCCGGACGAAGCACCCTGTTTCGTCTGGCTACAGTAATTTTTTTGGAACATTTTGTAAAACTTTAAATTTTTTTGCAAATTTTTAAATTGTTTTTGCAAATATTATTTAAAAACTATTTTAAAAAAATTTTTTTTGCAATTTTTTTTTGCAAAAAAAAACTTCCTGTTTTTTTCCCTTTTTGGGAAGAAACATCATGTTTCGTCCCGTATTTTTTTTAATCACAGACGAAACATCATGTTTCGTCTGTTTCTTTTTTAACGAACTTATGCATTTTTTTGCCATTCGACGACTGCAGCGTTTCATCGAATTGGATGGGCAAAATATGCATTTTGCCATTTTTTACATTGAACGACTGTGGATGCTCTTATATAATGTAAAAAATATATTTAATTACTTTGAGCCACTATTAGGGGTGGATAACTATTATCCGAACCGACCAATCCGAACCAATCCAATCCGAACCGATCGGTTTTTAACCGAATCAATTGGGGGTTTGGATTGGATCGGTTCTTGATCTTCAATAACCAATTGGATCGGTTCGGTTGTTGGATGAGGTTTTCAAATAACCGATGAAACCGAACCGACCATACCTCTATGCATAAGTCCATAAAAAATATAGTTCTCCTTTAATTTCTTGAATATACAAATAGTCATTTCTCATTTTCTTTGAGATACAAACAGTCTTTTTTAATTTCTTTAATACAAACCAAGCAGTTGTTCTACCTATGTTTTGGTTCTCCATAATCATATGTGTTATATTGTTGAGAAATGCTTGATTTACAGTGTGACCCAACTTAATAGAATCATAAAGTTGATATAACATTTAGTAGTTACTTTAATCAAGTCAAGCAGAAATTATTTTCTAAATCTTTTTTTATTGCACCTGAAATACAATTAGTTATGGTTATTGATGTTTCTTTTATGATGATAAACTAAGATTACAGAAGTATGCAAGTGAAAAAACAGTTAATCTCACTCATTTAAACGTCATCATCTCAAATAATTAGTGCAAAATTCATTAACAACTTGTGGTTTTATGAATCTTCATTTTAAATTCATTTCTGAATAATAAATAGCGGGTTGTTTCTTAAGTTTGATTGAAGTTGATCTTTTAAATTTCAACAAAATTATGAATGATGTTGAAGGTGAAAAGTAGCACGCCAAACCGACTATCCAATCCAATTCAGACCGAGCTTAATCGGCTTGGATGGAAATCGATCTAATTAAGGTTCGGATTGGTTGCGAATGAGAAAATTAAAAAACCGATCTTTTTTGAATCGGTGGTGGATTGTCTATATTAGGTTGGATACCGACCAATGTCCACACCTAATTACTAAGGTATTGAAAAAATAAAATTTACAATTTAGAAAATAAAAATAAATGAATGTAGTTTCTGATGTGAATGAAATGAAAGGACATTTCCCATTCAATAAGAACTAGATGGGACTGGATTGGATTTTAATGATGATATGTGTGTATTTATAATCACATGAAAGTAGTGATGGCATGTTTTAGTTTTCTCTCTATCTCCGTTTGGAGTCTTTGGACCACGCCCATAGAGCCACTTCCCAACAACTTGAGATTAAGATATCAACCATGTAGCAGTGTCCCCATAGCAATAGTACAGTACCCAAATTACAATACTACATGTACCCTTTTCCAACACCATAAATACGTTCCCTCAAAAAAAACACCATAAATACGACTGAGTTAGAGCATATGTAGTTGTGGGCTAAATACCCAAATTTTGAAAAATTTGAAAAATGAGAGCTGCAGTCGTCGTCCAAATATTCAAAATTTGGATGTACGGTGAATAGTGCCTTGCCAAATATAGCAGACGATTTGGCAAAAACCAAAATATAGCTAACGACCTATTTTATTTCGTTCGTCAGTAGAGATGAAAGATAAAATTTCGTCTCATAGGGGACACGTACAAAAAGTGATTTAGGACGATGGATTAAACTCCGTTTGAAAAAGAAAAAAAAAATCAGAGACGATGCATTATACATCGTCAATTCCGAATCCGCTAGTTGCCAAAATAGGAGGACGGTAGATTAACTACCGTCCCTCCCAAAAAGTTTTTAAACAAAACCACCTTTAAAAAATTGTATGGCTGCCCACCTTTAAACAAAAGTTTTTAAACGGTAGATTGGCCTGCCCACCTTTAAAAAAATAAATAAATAAATAAACAAAACCACCGACGAAGCATTACACACCGTCCGTTAAATGCGGTTGTGAGATTGACGGGAGATAATCTCCCGTCCTTGCATATTTAAAAAAAAAAAAATTAAACCGACGATGGATCATACCCCGTCCAAACTTCAGTTTGATTTTTTTAATATTTTTTCGATTCAAAGACGGTACATTATTTTGCGTCCCGAAATATTTCTCAAACCGCACACTCTACAACGATAGACAATCTTCCGTCTTTTAAAAAAAACAAACGACGAATCGAATATAACTTTTAACGACTGCAGCAAGATTCTTTTTTTCCTATTTCTAATTGCTATATACCCAAAATTTGGCAAGGAACGACTACAGATGCTCTTAGAGAATCCACAATCATTTGCTATATTTGTCATTTTCTTATATTTTGAAAAACGAGGTGCTGCAGTCGTTTACTATTTTGTCATATTTTGATAAAATTACTACAGTCGCTTCTCATATTTGAGAACTGGCGATTCTCAAATTATAGGGGACGGAATTTTTTTAAAAATTTTAATGGGATCAGTCTGACGCTTTTTTTTAATGATCAGACGGTGCAACATGTACCGTCTGAATGAAAAAAAAAAAAAAAAAAAAAAAAAAAAAAAAAAAAAAAACCCCTCAAACGAGACTTGTCCCGTTTCAAGCCTTTTGGGCTTGGACGGGACAACATGTTCCGTCCAACCCAAATTCAGGATTAGGTTAGTGTATAGGTTAGGTTACCGTTAGTGTATAATTTTAAGTACGTTTAGATATGTTTTATTATTTAATTTATTTAATTAACCTATTTTAATATCTAATCATTAATTAATTAACTATAAAAAAAAACGGACGAAACAACATGTACCGTCTTTCTCAAATTTTAGCAAATCACCGTTGCACAAGAAATTCTCATTTGCTATTTTTATTTGCCATTTTGCCATATTTTTTAGCAAACGATTGTGGATGCTCTTACAACCTGCTCACTTGCAATGCTTGCCTAAGTAACTTGTAAGAGCATCCACTATCGTTGTTGTTAGAATATGTATATTTGAGATTTGGCAAATAGCAATGAACGGAGATGGTAGCTATCGTTTAGAGCCAAATTTGACTGATCGAAAATAATAAAATATTCAGATGAAAGATCATCCTCTCTCTAACTTTTTCTTTCATTTTTTTAATATTAAAAAGCTGCAAAGCGGAAGATCATCTTCCATTTGACAATTTTTGATTTTTTAAAAACTTAATTTTTGGCTGAACGGAAGAAGATTTTCTGTCCATGCCTCTTTTTTCAATTTAAATAATGACATTTTCGTAGTTCTTTAATGGCAGATTCGTAAATATGTGAAGATTTTTTTTCAAACAGTAGCCGGACGGAAGGAGCTTTTTTTTTTAATATTAATGGCATTTTTGTAATTTTTTGACTGGAATTTTCGTAATTTTTTATTTTATTTTATTTTTTTATTTTTTTTAATCAATTTTAAGTTGCCGGTCGGAAGATCTTCTTCCGTACGCCAACTTTTAATATTAAAAAATTCACAGACGGGATTTCTTCTTCCGTCTTCTATATTTTGACAATTTCTAAAAGTCATGCTATATTTAGCAGTGCACTGTTCATCGAATTACCAAAAAATGGGTTTTTAGCAAATGATAGTGGGGGTAGAAATTGTCAAAAAATGCATATTTTGAGTTTTAGCAAACGACAGTGGATGCGCTAAGAGCATTCCAAATGGAACCCCATTTCCATTGCCATTTTGGAGTTCTTTGGCATATATATGCTATTTTGACTTGGGGTTTCAAATGGGATGCTCCAATGGTATCCCATTTTGGGGTTTCTAAAAAAAATTGTAATTTTTTTTTTTTTGCGCACAAAACTAATTTTTTGAATGCAAAAGGATAATAAAAATAATTAAAAAGTTATAATACAATCAATTAGAAATAGATAATACACATACTAAGAAAGAGATAATACAATTATTGATGGCCTTGTTAAAAAAATCCGTAGAAAAAAGAGTATCACATTATTCAAATTATTAGAATAATTAGTATAAGAAAGAGGTAATACAATTATGTTTTGTAATTTTCGATAATATTTATGAATTCGTATTTATCTTTATTAGTATAATTATTTATTCATATTATTAATTTCTATACTTACAATAAATCAGGAAGATGTCCAATATTAGTCTCATATTAAAGATCTCATTGAAGAAAAAAAATTATATAATTATTGTTTATTATTATCTATAAATAAAATAATTAAAAGAAGTTCAAAAAAACAAATTGAACAAACGAATTTTAATATAATACAAATCTAAATGAGAGAATGGGGTTTTACAAAAGAAACCGCATTTTTTTTTGGGAGGGGGGGGGGTTGCTTTTTGCAATTTTTGCGAGGAGTGTGTGTGTGTGTGACCCATTGAGCTCGGTCTAAGGTTTCAGCAGTAAAATCTTTTTCACAAATGGTTGCAAGTCTGATCAGAGTATTGTCTGAGTGGAGTACAATTAATTAACTTTTAACTCCCCTATAGACAGATAAGTGTGATCACTTCTTTCTTCCTCCTTCCACTTAGCTAGTTAGGTATTAATTGTGATCAGTTGTAAGAGCATCCACTATCCTTGATAAAAACTCAAAATTTAGCAATTGAGCCAAAATTTTAAGATACGAGTGAACAGTAGTTCACTAAATGTAGAAATTTCTTATTCAAAAAATTACAAAAATGTCATTCAAATATTACAAAAATATCATTAAGTAATTATGAAATTGTCATTTAAATTATAAAAAAATCTCAAAACTTTTCTTACAATTATTACAAAAATGTCATTATTGTTAATTATGAAAATGTCATTTTCAATTTTTAAAAAAACGATGGACGGAAGAAGATCATCCATTTGACTTTTTTTTCTTTTTATTTTTTTTAATTTCAGATTCAGCACCAACGATAGCAGACTCCCATCTTATTTCCTATTTGCTAATTGTCAAAAGTATAAATTTTAGCAATAACAACAGTGGATGCTCTAGGTAACTAATTTTAGTAACTATGACCTGATAAAATTCCATGGTTGAAAATTATGCGGGATACTATATGCGTATGCATCATAATAAATTAACTAATTAATTGTGTGGGGGATTCCCACCAACTATATATTAATCACATTAATTTATAGGAGGCATATAAATAGAGTTTGGCAAATGCCCCACTTAGTAATGAGGGTAATTAATACAACTCCGTATACTGCTTCAACAAAAGCCTTACATAAATATTTTCAGTTTAAGACAACTCTTGAACTGTGTTCCATGCCTACATGATTGGTCAAATTAGTTAGAGTTCCCTGTTATCTGATTTTATCTCTTGATTATTCTTTTTTCCCCCTTGTTGAGACCATTATTCTAAAACTGGAAGACGTTCTAACAACTTTCTCCCGACATAATTTAGACATGGCATTGGATATACAATTAATGGGCACATCACATTCACAATAACTTCTTCCTGCTCTGAATCAAAATTAGCTGCAATTTACTGTAGTAGTACCTCTTCCTCTGAGAAAGTTAAAAACATTTTTATTAGCTGCAATTTACTGTAGTAGTACCTTATCCTCTGAGAAAGTTAAAAACATTCATAAATGCATATATATATATATATATATATATATATATATATATATATATAAAATAAAACACAAAGAAAGCTATCAAGTGGATCTCTTTCAATCCTAAAAAAATTAAAGGCCCAGATCTCACCTCACAAAATATATTTTTCCCCCAAAAGTTTTCCCCCCAAAAGTTTCCCTCCAAAACTCAAATTCACATCCCCATCCAAAACAACTCCTATATTTATTTTATTCTATTTTTATTTCTCTCTCTCTCTCCCTTCTTCTTCTATTCAAAAAATTGAAAAAATAAAAATTTCAAAAATTTTAAAAAAATTAAAATATTTAAAAACTAAAAAAATAAAAATTTAAAAACTTTAAATATAGTTCAAAAAAATCAAAAAAAATCACATAATATGCTTTTTTGCTGGACCCCCAAAAGTTTATCATATAATATGTTTGCTACTTCAATTAATTTGCTCGACCTCCAAAACTATTTTATATTATCAAATAAGGTGCACCGTTCCGAAGACGTGCCGTAGGCACGTGTCAACGGACAAACCTAGTACTATGTCATATGTCATGTACATACTAGCAATATTATGACAACCATTACATATATATATATATACTAGGTTTGCCCGTTGACACGTACCTACGGCACGTCTTCGGAACGATACACCTTGTTTGATCATATAAAATAATTTTGGAGGTCTAGCAAATTAATTGAAGTAGCAAATATAGAGCAAAAAACATATTATATGATTTTTTAAATATATTTTTTGAATTATTTTTTAAGTTTTTTAATTTTTTAATTTTTTGTTTTTTTAATTTTTTAAAATTTTTAAAATTTTTATTTTCTTAATTTTTTGAATAGAAGAGGGAGGGGGAGAGAGAGAGAGAAAAAAAAAATAAAAAAATATATAGGTGTTGCCGCTAATTTCGGTGTGGGGGCACACAGATAGAACTTGTGGATTCTTGGGGAAACTGAATAGAAAAACCTGTGTACCTGTTCCGTCGGGCCTCGATCGTCGTTCCCGCCGTGCACCTGCAAAAAGTGCGAGACACCGGGGTTGTTCCCTGCGACGCACCCTCCGACGCTCAAGTCAGTAATCTGGCAGACTATGAAAGAGCGCAAAAACTGGTGAAAGATTGATTACCTCTTAATGGAGATGGGTGGGGGGTATTTATAGGCGCCTTAGGGAACGGATTAGGAATGTAATCCTCGTGATCTGATATGGAATATTCTTCCTGTGAACAGATTAGGAATGTAATCTGATAAGGTATATTCCCTGTAATCAGATAGGGAATTTAATCCCAAATCCCGGTGAAAGGATAGGCACGAATCAGGGCCGTTGATTAATATGAATCAGGAACCCTAATTCTATCCCTTCTGAGCTGGGTTTACTGCAGGTTGAAACCCGTACCCGATTAAGGTGGATCCGTTCGCGGGTAAGTGGATCTTCAGGGAAGATAACCAGTACCCGCTTCAGACCCGTCAGAAGGTGAAATTATCGCTCTACCCCTGTGCCTCAAGATTCGTGATCCATCTGGAAGGTTCCGATTTAACCCCATTTTTAGCCATATCACGAGCCCCCCACTCCTAAAGACTGAGTTCGATCAGCCTTTGAGGAGTAGTTTAACTGTTTTAATGGCTAGCGGAGCTGTATCGGAGTCCAAATGGAGGGTTTCGAATCTTGAAGGGGGTAGTAATGTGTTTTTGAAGTTGCAATCTGTTTTTAAGCATCTCTGAGTGTCCAACGGTCTTTATCTACTTTTTCGGATTATTTATTTAATTTTGCGATGTGTTAACCAGTCGTCCGGGGGCCCTCACAATACATTCTAGGCAATAATTGTTTGTTCAGGGGTTCGAAAATATTACCCCGAATTTATAATTATTTTCTAGATTTTCTAGCGAATTTTCCCGAATTTTTGGTAATTTTTTCGTAATTTTTAAATAAATAAAACGATTAAAATAAATTAAAACTGATTTTAAATACCCATTTATGACGTGGCGTCATCAGAGCCCTTGATCAGAGCGGAGCGCGATTTTCGGAGAGATCGAGTGGTCCCTGTTCTTCGGCTCGCTTTTTCGCCGCATGTGAGGTTCGGTACCCCGGTACTCCGGCTCGGCGTCTCGGCACCTCGGTTCGGATGGCCAGTGCCTCGGCTCGGCGGTTCCAAAGTACGTGGCATCATCTGAGCCGTCTATCTTAGCGTGGATCCCCGTAAAGCGTTATCTTGTCGTTTAGTGGACGTGGCCAAATCTGGACCGTCCATCATGACGAGCGCGCTTTTTGACAAGATCCAACTGCTGATATGGGTCGGAGCGATTTTTGCTATATACGAGGGTCGGTACCCCGGTACCCCGGCTCGGAGGGTCGGTGCCTCGGTTCGTTGGGTCGGTGCTTCGGCTCGACGGTTCCGAGGTACGTGGCATCATCTGAGCCGTCTATCTCAGCGCGGATCCCCGTAAAGCGCTATCTTGTCGTTTAGTGGACGTGGCCAAATCTGGACCGTCCATCATGACGAGCGCGCTTTTTGACAAGATCCAACGACTGATATGGGTCGGAGCGATTTTTTGCCATATACGAGGGTCGGTACCCCGGTACCCCGGCTCGGAGGGTCGGTGCCTCGGTTCGTTGGGTCGGTGCTTCGGCTAGACGGTTCCGAGGTACGTGGCATCATCTGAGCCGTCTATCTCAGTGCGGATCCCCGTAAAGCGCTATCTTGTCGTTTAGTGGACGTGGCCAAATCTGGACCGTCCATCATGACGAGCGCGCTTTTTGACAAGATCCAACGGCTGATATGGGTCGGAGCGATTTTTTGCCATATACGAGGGTCGGTACCCCGGTACCCCGGCTCGGCGCATCGGGGCTGATTGGCCGAGGCACAAAGTTGTGTGTTTTGGAGGAGGTGCTTCCTGAGGGGTCATCTCCTCGGCGCTTAGTGGCTCGGTGGCTCGGCTGAGCTGTTCGGTAGCTCGGCTGGGCGAACCGATGGCAGGCAGCAAGGAGGGATGCGTGGCTGGATCTGGGCGGTCCATCTTGGCGCGCATCTCGAGGATGGGGTTCAGATCACGAGAAAATGCTATCTTGTCGTTTTGTGGGCGTGGCACGATCTGAACCGTCCATCAGATTTTGTCGCGAGTTTTAAGGAGATCCGATGGTGACTTCGCCTCGGAGCGATTTTTTGCCATATACGAGGGTCGGTACCCCGGTATCTCGGCTCGGCGCATCGAGGCTGATTGGCCGAGGCACAAAGTTGTGTGTTTTGGAGGAGGTGCTTCCTGAGGGGTCACCTCCTCGGCGCTTAGTGGCTCGGTGGCTCGGCTGAGCTGTTCGGTAGCTCGGCTGGGCGAACCGATGGCAGGCAGCAAGGAGGGATGCGTGGCTGGATCTGGGCGGTCCATCTTGGCGCGCATCTCGAGGATGGGGTTCAGATCACGAGAAAACGCTATCTTGTCGTTTTGTGGGCGTGGCATGATCTGAACCGTCCATCAGATTTTGTCGCGAGTTTTAAGGAGATCCGATGGTGACTTCGCCTCGGAGCGATTTTTTGCCATATACGAGGGTCGGTACCCCGGTATCTCGGCTCGGCGCATCGAGGCTGATTGGCCGAGGCACAAAGTTGTGTGTTTTGGAGGAGGTGCTTCCTGAGGGGTCACCTCCTCGGCGCTTAGTGGCTCGGTGGCTCGGCTGAGCTGTTCGGTAGCTCGGCTGGGCGAACCGATGGCAGGCAGCAAGGAGGGACGCGTGGCTGGATCTGGGCGGTCCATCTTGGCGCGCATTTCGAGGACAGGGGTTCAGATCACGAGAAAACGCTATCTTGTCGTTTTGTGGGCGTGGCACGATCTGAACCGTCCATCAGATTTTGTCGCGAGTTTTAAGGAGATCCGATGGTGACTTCGCCTCGGAGCGATTTTTTGCCATATACGAGGGTCGGTACCCCGGTATCTCGGCTCGGCGCATCGAGGCTGATTGGCCGAGGCACAAAGTTGTGTGTTTTGGAGGAGGTGCTTCCTGAGAGGTCACCTCCTCGGCGCTTAGTGGCTCGGTGGCTCGGCTGAGCTGTTCGGTAGCTCAGCTGGGCGAACCGATGGCAGGCAGCAAGGAGGGACGCGTGGCTGGATCTGGGCGGTCCATCTTGGCGCGCATTTCGAGGACAGGGTTCAGATCACGAGAAAATGCTATCTTGTCGTTTTGTGGGCGTGGCACGATCTGAACCGTCCATCAGATTTTGTCGCGAGTTTTAAGGAGATCCGATGGTGACTTCGCCTCGGAGCGATTTTTTGCCATATACGAGGGTCGGTACCCCGGTATCTCGGCTCGGCGCATCGAGGCTGATTGGCCGAGGCACAAAGTTGTGTGTTTTGGAGGAGGTGCTTCCTGAGGGGTCACCTCCTCGGCGCTTAGTGGCTCGGTGGCTCGGCTGAGCTGTTCGGTAGCTCGGCTGGGCAAACCGATGGCAGGCAGCAAGGAGGGACGCGTGGTTGGATCTGGGCGGTCCATCTTGGCGCGCATCTCGAGGACGAGGTTCAGATCACGAGAAAACGCTATCTTGTCGTTTTGTGGGCGTGGCACGATCTGAACCGTCCATCAGATTTTGTCGCGAGTTTTAAGGAGATCCGACGGTGACTTCGCCTCGGAGCGATTTTTTGCCATATACGAGGGTCGGTACCCCGGTATCTCGGCTCGGAGGGTCGGGACTGATGGGCCGAGGTACTGAGTCATGTAGCCGGGGCGTCCTATGGCTTTCTTGTAGGTGGCCGAGACGTTGACTTGGTATTTTTAAGAGTCTCTTGCTTTGAGTAGGCTTCGTATCTTTTCCGCCTGTCGCTTTGGCTTCCTAGTGGGCTTTTTGCGTTTCCCAAGGAGGCCCAACTTGCGAGGGGTTAAAAGCTCTCACCCTTACTCTCAAAGCTCATTTCTCACTTTTTACTCAAGTTTTTTACTTTCGATCTCTTAGTCCTCTGCTAGCGGCGATTTTTTCTCTCAGGCGTTTCCGTTAGCTGTCGCGTGGGCAAGGCGATTTCCGGCGAGAGCACTCCGACCGTGAACATCACTTCAAAAGGTCAGTTTACTTAGCCTGAATAATTTTCCTAGAGATGTCTCGAGTAGATTCGGGGAGTGGGGCCTCGTCTTCGGGTGACGAGAGTGCCGAGGAAAGGAGGAGGTCGGAGATTAGGAGGAAGGGTAAGCAAGCTGCTGAACCGTCTGTAGTCGAGACGAAGAAGGGAAAGAGGAAGAGGAGGGTGGAGACCCAATCCCCCATTGTGGAGGTGATTGTGGAGAATCCGAAGCAAGCACCCGAGATAGGACGGTATCCTTCCGTCCTGTCCGGTCATTCGGGGATCAGGCAGTACCAGGGTGACTTGCTGGAGAAGGCGATCTATGGGAAGTCCAAGATCGTCGAAGAACCTAACCCGGCCCTTGTTACCGAAGCAGATGAGCTCATCACGTTGGTATCCGAGGAGGACCTGCTCCGGGTTAGAAGGGCTTTCGCTATCCCTCCGGAGTACAAACTGATCCTTCCAGGTCCTGGGATATGAGCGAATTCTAAGTTGCCGTCTTCGGACATGTGCATGTTCGACGTTGACTCCTTTCATGCCGGGTTGCGTTTCCCTCTGCACCCTTTCATCCTCGAGATCCTCGGCTGGTATTGCCTCGCGCCAACCCAGTTCATGCCGAACACATGGCGTCATGTGAATGCCTTTAAGCTTCAGTGCTACCGAGCCGAGGTGCAGCCGGATCTCACGGTCTTCCGAGGAATGTATCGAGTAAACCGGCAGCACAAGACGGAGTACCGATACTACTTGGGGCCGAGGAAGGGTGTCAAGATTGTAGAAAACCCTGACTCGATTAAGGGTTGGAAGGAAAAGTATTTTATAGTGAGGGGCGAGGCGATTAGGCCCATTCCGACCCGTTGGAAGGTGGAGGTGCCGAATTTCGCGCGCGCCGACCCTGTTTTGTCTGACGCCGAGGAAGAGGTGGCGAGGAGGATAATGGCCCTTCCGATACTAAGTTGGAGGGATTTGACGGAGGAGGTGTTGTTCGGGTGCGGCCTAAGCCCCATCGACCCGAGTATGCTCCTGACGTCTCGTTTTTTTTTCTTCTAAGTTTTTGGTTCGGGCTTCTAACTCGTCCCCTTTCTTTTTTTTTTTTTTTTTTTTTTGGCTCGTTGCAGAAGCAATGAAGATAGACTTCAACTCCATGATGGCTGACAGGTCTAAGTTGGCCGGGGGGAAGAAGAGGAAGAGGGCGGCCGCGACTGTTTCGTCTACCCCGGCACCTGCCGTCGCCTCGACCATCTCTCCGCCTCCCCCTGCTGTGGAGGTGCCCTCGGAAGTTATCGTCGCTGAGGAGCCCCCGTCTTCTTCGGTCCCTAGCGTGATCGAGGGGGTCTTCGATGTGAACGCGGCGCTGTCGATCGAGGCACCACCTCTGACCCAGGCCGCCGAAGAGATTCTGACAGAGCAGCACAAGCAACTGTTCGTGCCGAATTGGCGAGTGAAGAACCATGACGGGTTCCTCGGCAATTCGCAGATGTCAGTGCAGGTCGTCAAACACTTGGCGACCCCGAAGGACAGGGCCGCGCTGAGGGCGGGGACGGTCGGTGACGACACCTATGAAGTCGCCCGGTCACTCGTTTCGGTAAGTGTATTGCAAATTTCTTTAAGTCTGCAACTCGGCATGTGTATTAGTGACTGTTGTCTCTGTAGGCCACTTGCCACTTCGGCCACCTCCTCGAGACATTTGCCGAGCAGGAGAAGGAGCTGAGGTCCGCCAGCGACAAGGACAGGTTGGCGAAGGTCAGGGCGGTCAAAGAACTTGAGGCCGAGCAGAGGAGGGCTGAGGCCTTGGAAGTCCGGATCGCGGATCTTGGGTCGGACTTGGTGAAGGCCAAGGAGCGGCTCGATGCGGAGTCTGCCAAGGCCGCCAAGGCCGCCGAGGACTTAGCTGCGGTGCTGAAGTCCTTGGCCGAAGAGAGAGCAGAGAAGGAGGCCCTGGCGACGAAGATCCGGGCCGAGGTGGAGAAGGAGGTCGAGGAAGAGGCGAAGAAGCACATGGCCGAAAATATGGAGAAGTCCTATCAGATGGCCCTCGACCACGTTCAGGAACGCGTCCCCGGCTTCGAGCGGGTCGGCTATCAATTGTTTCCAACGCCGACCTCGGACGATGAAGGGGAGGAAGGCGAAGATGACGAGGCCGAAGGCAAAGGCGAGGAAGGACGGGATGGAGAGACTGTGGGGGACGGCCAGGTCAAGGGACCCTCCGCCGATGCACCCGTGGCTGACGCGGCGACGAAGGTGGCCCCTTGATCCCCTCAGTTTTTGTAGTTTTTTTTTGTTTTGATCGTTGTAGTGCCTTTTGCGGACTGGCCACCGCCTTTCAATGAATGAAAAGTATTTTGACTCCGGAATTTGTCTAAGTGTTTGGCTCGGTAATGAATGAAAAGTATCCAATGCTATCTCTTTCTTATTTCAGATTGCCGAGCCGACTTGTAACACCTCGGCTGAACAGCGCCGAGCCGAGCTGTTTAAGCGATCTCGGGAGGATCGTCTCGAGGGTGAGGTTCACTTGACGAGGAAAATACTTCATAACTTGGAGATAAGGCATAGCGATGCTTTAGTTGAACTGCACCACCTGCGAATAGTCGAGGCCGAGCTATCTGCTAGGGAAGAGGAACTGGCTCGAATTTCAGCCGAACGGGACGGCTTGGCGAAGAAGGTGGAAGAGTTGCAGAGGGTGACTGTCGACAAGAGTATCGAAGTGACCCACTTGCGTCGCGTTATCTCCGACAGCACCGAATACCCCGGTTCGGCGAAACTTCCTCGGTTTAAGGTGACAGTAAAGGATGACACTTTGAAGGATCGCATCGTCGAGCTGGAGGAAGAAGTTGCTCGGCTCAAGCCTCAGCCGGTGAGGGCCAACGTCCGGAGCACCTCGTGCACCCGCGAGGAGATCGAGCGAGGGATCACGTTCTATCAAGCGGCGAGCCGGACTCCCCTCGTAGGCAGGTCAGCCGCCGATGCCCAAAGCGGTGTAGCGGTGTCTTCAAGCGGTGCTTCGGTAGGAGCATCCGTCAGAGTTAGTGGTGAGGAGGCGTCTCGGTTCGTCGGCCTAGATTCGAGCTCGGAGGTCAAGAAGCGTCGACCCAAAGTGTCTCTAAAACGGAGCATTCCCCTTCCTCGGAAGTAACGGGCTGGTCGTGTCCTTGTGTTGTAACCTACTTGCAAGTTTTTGCTGTTGTAATCCGCTTTGTAATTTTTATCCAACTTATTAATGGGATTGGAGTTGTTTTATCCAAACAGTCCTCGGCTGTCTTCTTATCTGTGCCATGGTTGTGTCAGCTAGAGTAGGCTTGAGACGAACCACGAGGCTGGTGTTCGCTTCGCCGAACTCCTTGGCCTCGAATTTTCCTTTTTCGCTGCGCTTATGAGCTATAGGCTTGGTCTGGCTGCTTAAGGCGTAGTTGCTTCCCGACTGCGCCCACGTGGCCTAATCAGGGACGTCTGATGTTTGCACGGATCTTGAGGCGGGTCCAGTTTCCAAGAAAACACTATCTTGTCGTTTTGTGGACACGTGGCTGAATGAGATCCGCTCATCACGCCCTAGCGCACTTTCTGAGGCGATCTGACGGTGGCTTCGCCTCGGAGTGATTTTTTGCCATATACGAGGGTCGGTAACCCGGTACCTCGGCTCGGCGCGTAGTTGCTTCCCGACCGCGCCCACGTGGCCTAATCAGGGACGTCTGATGTTTGCATGGATCCTTGAGGCGGGTCCAGTTTCCAAGAAAACACTATCTTGTCGTTTTGTGGACACGTGGCTGAATGAGATCCGCTCATCACGCCCTAGCGCACTTTCTGAGGCAATCTGACGGTGGCTTCGCCTCGGAGTGATTTTTTGCCATATACGAGGGTCGGTAACCCGGTACCTCGGCTCGGCACGCGAGGGCTGTGATTTGTACCTAATCCTGGCCCGACCGAGGGTGAGTCGGAAAGATTGGGTCAAGTCATCGGAGAGACCCGATCGTTAGATTAGTTTGGGGGATGCGGGAGCAGTTTCGAATGGCGAGCTACTTCGAGTCTGCTTAGGAGCGAACTTGCGAAGCAAAGTCGAGCCAAGTGTTGGACTCCGATCCATTCAATGGCTGCAGGAGCAATTTCGAACGGCGATCTACCCCCGGCTCGTCTATAGACGAGCCGAGGAGGGAGAGTCGAGCCGAGTGCTGGACTCCGAACCATCGTGTGGGTAGTTTAAGGGATGCAGGAGCAGTTTCGAATGGCGAGCTACTTCTAGTCCGCTTAGGAGCGAACTTGCGAAGCAAAGTCAAGCCAAGTGTTGGACTCCGATCCATTCAACGGCTGCAGGAGCAATTTCGAACGGCGATCTACCCCCGGCTCGCCTATAGACGAGCCGAGGAGGGAGAGTCGAGCCGAGTGCTGGACTCCGAACCATCGTGTGGTTAGTTTAAGGGATGCAGGAGCAGTTTCGAATGGCGAGCTACTTCTAGTCCGCTTAGGAGCGAACTTGCGAAGCAAAGTCGAGCCAAGTGTTGGACTCCGATCCATTCAACGGCTGCAGGAGCAATTTCGAACGGCGATCTACCCCCGGCTCGTCTATAGACGAGCCGAGGAGGGAGAGTCGAGCCGAGTGCTGGACTCCGAACCATCGTGTGGTTAGAAAATTAAAGGCTGAGGTATGCGATAGTATCAAAAATATGAAAAACTTTATTTATTAATATCTAATGGTCGGCTGCTTCTAAAGTTGCTAGTCGTTATTACAATGAAAAAAGAACAAAGGAAAAATTACTAGCAGCAGGAGAGGAGTGGTCCGACATCTCGAGTTACTTAGATAGGCGTGGCTGCCTTCTCTTGGTATTTCAAAAGATGGTCGGCGTTCCAAGTCCTGGGAATTTCTCTGCCCTCAAGATCTTCTAGCTTGTATGCACCGGGGCGGATCACTTTGGAGACTTTGTATGGTCCCTCCCAATTTGGGGCCAGTTTGCTTTTCTGTCCGGGGAACGAGATGGCCAATTTTCGGAGGACCAGATCCCCTTCTTTCAGGTCTGTTGGGCGGACCCGTTTGTTGTAGGCGAGTTCGATTCTTCTCCGGTAACTTTGTTGCCGTATGGCTGCTCTTTCCCGGATTTCGTCTATCAAGTCTAGGCTTGTTCTGAGCTCCCTGGCATTCTGTTCTTCTTCAAAAGCTATCAAACGACTATCAAACGAGGAGAGGGTATCCCAACTTCTAGTGGGATGAGGGCCTCAGACCCATAGGTGAGATTAAACGGACTCTCGCCTGTCGGGGTCCGCTTCGTGGTTCGGTAATTCCACAACACATTGGGCAGCTGATCGACCCACAATCCCTTGGAGCACTTGTCGAGTCTCTTCTTGATGCCGGAGAGGATCTGTCGGTTGGCATTCTCGGCTTGGCCATTTGACTGGGGATGAGAGACAGAGGAGAAGCGGTGTTGTATGGCTAGGTCTTCACATAAGGCTCGGAAGGCAGCTCCTGCGAACTGCGTACCGTTATCTGTAACTACGACCCGAGGAACACCGAATCGGCAGATTACATTTTTCCAGAGGAATTGAACAACTCTATGTTCGGTGATTGTAGCCAGGGGCTCGGCCTCAATCCATTTCGAGAAATAGTCGACTGCCACGACTAGGAACTTCAGTTGTCCGAAGGCCGGTGGAAATGGCCCCAGTAAATCCATCCCCCACATTGCGAAGGGGATCGGACTTGATAGGGAGGAGAGTGGTGCTTGTGGAAGGCGTCGGATGTCGGAATACTTCTGGCAGGAGGTGCATTGCCGAACGTGTTGTTCGGCGTCCCGTAGGAGAGTGGGCCAGTAATACCCGTAGTTTAACACTTTGCGCGCCAAGGCTCTGGAGCCGGAGTGGGCTCCGCCGATGCCCTCATGGAGCTCTTGCAGGGCGTAGTCGGCTTGTCCGGGGGAGAGGCACCTTAGGTAGGGTCGACCATCCACCTGGGTGAAGGAGCGCTTATACAGAATGCCTTCGACCAATATGTAACGCTCGGCTCGGGTCCTTATCCTTCGGGCTTCCTTCGGATCCCGGGGGAGGAGTCCGTCTCTTAAAAACTCGACGAGGGGCTTCATCCAATTGTCTTCGAGGGGGAGTGGCAGTGTTTCGACGGAGTTGAGAGCCTCGTCCTCTATGCTTGGCTTGAGGAGGACTTCTATCAGAACAGTTTGTTCGAGGCCTTGAAGGGATGAGGAAGCTAATTTGGACAGGGCGTCGGCCTGGGCATTTTCTTCTCTGGGGATTCTTCGGATGAGGGCCTCCTCGAAGAGTGCCATGAGGCCCTTTACTTAGCCAAGTACTTTATCATCCTGTCATCGCGGGCTTCATATTCGCCGAGGACCTGGTTGACGACCAACTGAGAGTCGCTGAAGATCTGCAGGCGTCGCGCCCCTGCGTTTCGGGCCATCCCAAGGCCGGCTATGAGTGCCTCGTATTCGGCTTCGTTGTTCGAGGCTTTGAAGTTTATACGAAGGGAATATTGGAGGACAAAGTCGTCTGGGCCCGCGAGGATGACCCCTGCCCCGCTCCCCTCATTGCAAGAGGATCCATCGACATAGACCGACCAGACAGGCGGTCCCTTCATGGTTTGTTCGGAGTCGGGGATAGTTGTTTCAACTATGAATTCGGCCAGCGCCTGCGCCTTGATTGCGGTCCGAGGCTGATAAGTAATATCATGTTGGCTCAGCTCGATCGACCACTTCATGAGACGACCGGAAGTCTCTGGCTTGTGAAGGATCTGTTTCAGCGGCTGGTCGGTAAGAATGACCATCGAATGGGACTGGAAGTAGGGCCGAAGCTTTCTCGCAGCCATTATCAGGGCGTAGGCTATTTTCTCAATCTTCGGGTACCAGAGCTCTGCGTCCCGGAGCACTTTGCTGACGTAGTAAATGGGCTTCTGAGTTCTTTCTTCTTCTCTGACTAAGACCGCACTAAGCGTCTGTTCGGAGGCTGCCAAGTAGAGGTAGAGTGGTTCGCCCGGTATGGGTTTGCTGAGAAGAGGTGGATTGACGAGGTAAGCCTTAAGCTGGTCGAAGGAGTCTTGTTGTTGCTGCCCCCACTCGAATCCCTTAGCCCCCCTGAGGGCTTTGAAGAACGGGAGGCACTTCTCCCCAGACTTCGACAGAAAGCGCCCAATGGCGGCTAATCGACCAGTCAATCTCTGAACTTCTTTGACGTTTCTAGGCGGGGCCATGTCCAGTATGGCCTTGATCTTCTCCGAATTTGCCTCTATTCCTCGTTGGCTAACCATGAAGCCGAGGAACTTGCCTGATGAGACGCCGAACGCACACTTGTTCGGGTTGAGTCTCATATTGTGCTTTCTCAAAACACCAAACGCTTCTTGGAGGTCGGCCACGTGATCAATGCCTCGGATGCTTTTCACAAGCATGTCATCCACGTACACTTCCATGTTTCGGCCAATCTGGGCCTGGAATACCTTGTTGACGAGGCGCTGGTATGTTGCCCCTGCATTCTTTAGGCCGAACGGCATGACTATGTAGCAGTAGAGTCCTTGGTCGGTCACAAAAGATGTCTTCGGAATATCCGGGGGGAACATCCTTATCTGATTGTAACCCGAGAAAGCGTCCATGAAGCTGAGGAGCTCATGTCCCGAGGTTGCGTCAATCAGAGTGTCGATGCTCGGCAGAGGGAAGGGATCTTTCGGGCAGGCCTTGTTGAGGTCAGTGAAATCAATACAGATTCTCCATGTTCCGTTGGACTTCTTCACCATTACTACGTTTGACAACCACTCAGGATAATTCACTTCTTGTATGAATCGGGCCTTCAACAATTTGTCCACCTCTTCTTTGATAGCGAGCTGACGTTCGGGAGCGAACTTGCACCTCTTCTGCTGGACCGGTTTGGACCCCGAATCAACACTGAGGCGGTGGACCAAGAGTTCTTCGGAGATACCGGGCATGTCTGCAGCTGACCATGCGAAGAGGTCTTGGTTGGTTCGGATGCATTTTACAATATCCGCGCATAGGGCGGATGGGAGGGTCTTGCTGACAAAGAACCTGCGGGTTGGCTCCTGCTCCGAGAAGAGTACCTCTTCCAACTCGTCTACCGGCTCGGAAGTTGGCCGAGCAGCATCTTGGGGGATCTCGAGTGTTTCTAAGGAGAGGACGGGTCCGAGGGTGGAGGTCATATAACACTTGCGGGCCTGCTCCTGATTGCCCCTTACTTCTCCCACTCCAGCCCGAGTGGGGAATTTTATTTTGAGATGATAGGCAGAAGGGACGGCTTCAAGGGCAGCTAGGCCGGGCCGACCCAAAATGACGTTGTAGGCTGCTGGGACATCTACGACCATGAAATCCATCGACTCCGTGCGGGTAGTAGGAGTTTTTCCGGGCGTGACATCGAGGGTGATTACCCCTTCAATCGTCACCGGCACTCCCGTGAACCCATGGAGCGTGTAGCCGGCGGGCTTGAGTCTGTCTCGGGAGAGCTTCAGCCCCTTGAAGGCGTCGAGAAAGAGGATGTTGACGGAGCTACCGTTATCCACTAAGATTCTCTCGACTTTGAAATTGGCCATGTGAAGGCTGATGACGAGTGCGTCACAATGAGGGGTGCGGACACCCTCGAGATCTTCGTCAGAGAAGGTGACCGGCACTCCGAGGCCTTTGGGAGGAGGGGTGGTTCGGAACGAGTTCACTTCTCTAATAAAAGCTTTCCGAGAAGAGTTCGAGGAGCCCCCCATTGGACCCCCGTGGATGAGGTGGAGGATTCGTTCTTCCTCAAACTCTGGTGTCTCTTCTCGTTCCGGACGTTTGTTAGCCCCCTGAGGCTGGGGAGGAAGCTCGGCTTGGTCCTTTCTCACGAATTTTGCCAACTGCCCCCTCTGGATAAGGGCCTCAATCTCGTTTCTTAGCGCACGGCAATCGTTGGTGTCGTGCCCATGGTCCCAGTGATAGCGGCACCATTTTTCTCTATCTCTTCTCTTAGCAGGGGTGTTCATCTTCGGAGCAGGAGGTAAGACCCCTTCTTTTTCGACTTCCATGAAAATGGCGGAGATGTTTGTGGTGAGGGGAGTAAACTTTTCAAATCTAGGGGGAGGTCGGCGCTGGCCAGCATTATCCTTCTGGAACTTCTTTGCTCCCTCTTCTTCCGTCCCCTTCCTCTTAGACCCGGAGGCGGTTCCTTCCCAGTTGGGCTGTTCCTCGGCCTCTTCAGCTTGGATGTACTTTTCAGTGCGGAGGAGGAGGTCAGAAAAGTCATGCGGCGGTTTCTTGGCGAGGGAGGAGCGGAGGTTGGAATTGAGGATATTGGATTGGAACGCCGCGGTAGCGACGGATTGGTCGAGGGATGCGATGGTTCTGGCTTCAGCTGTGAACCTCTTCACGTAGTCCCTCAATTTCTCCCCCTTCTGTTGACGGAGGTGCAATAGTGAGATGCTGGTCTTCTCGGCCCTTCGGCTGCTGACAAAATGGGTGATGAATAGGGTTTCGAACTATTCGAAGGAGAATATCGACGCCGGGGCAAGGCGAGAGTACCATTCTCGAGCTGGGCCTTTGAGAGTTGCAGGGAATGTTTTGCAGAGGAGGGCATCGGAAGCTTGATGGAGGAGCATCAAAGTCTTAAAGCTTTCGATGTGGTCAACTGGATCGGTCTCCCCAGTGTAATTCTCGAACTGGGGAGGTTTGAAACCGAACGGAACAGGGGCATCTACTATGGTCTGGGAGAACGGGGGTCGGCTAGGACGTAGGGTCCTCCCCCTAAGCTCCTCTTCTCGGTTTATCTGTCCCAAGAGTTTTTCCACCTCGTTTAGACGGCGGTTCATGGTGCCATCTCTCCGACGGTGATCTGCCGAGCCACGGGACTCATCTTCGTATGAGGGGGAGCGAGGGCTGCGGCGATGGTAACTTTGAGAACGACGAGGACTTGGGGTGCGTCTGGAATTGGTAGGAGCGGGTCGAGGAGAAGGGGACCGTTGGCGAGGGCTCCGGACCGGAGGAGGGGATGGGGCCCTCGGCTCATTGGGGTTCTGACGGAGGTTGAGGGCCTGTTGTACCATTGCTTGGAATTGCTGGAACTCGGCACGGGTGATGGGTGCCTCATTGTTCCTAGGCTGCTGCCGACCTGCTGGAGAGTACCTCCTTCGGTAGTGATCGGGGGAGTCCTTTCTCCCTCTTCGGATGGGGGACCTCCTGTGCTCTCGGTGTCGGGGGGATCGCTCTTGCTGGCGGGAGGCTTCCCCCCGAGCCCGCTTTTCATCCAGATGGCGACGAAGGTCATCATCTTCCGGGCGTTTGGGAGGGGCATTGTGGCGACCAGAGGCTCGGGGATGATGGGAGGCCATGGAGGCACTGGAGGCGTTGTGGATGGAGAGGTTCTCTTGGTGAAGAGGCTGTTTCTGGGGGTTAGGACCCTTTGGATCAGGAGGTGGAGGGTTCCGTTGGAGCGGCTCTTCCATGGTAGGGGGGAGTTGCCCTTGTTGCTGAGCGGGATCAGGAAGGACTTCTTGCTGGTCAGGGTTGGGCGCTCGGTTGGAGCCTCTAGACCTTACTTTGCGAGGCGGCATGGCTGGAGAAAACCTGTTTACCGGGAGGAGGAAAGGTCTCTATTCGTTAGTTTCCCACAGACGGCGCCAATCTGTTGCCGCTAATTTCGGTGTGGGGACACACAGATAGAACTTGTGGATTCTTGGGGAAACTGAATAGAAAAACCTGTGTACCTGTTCCGTCGGGCCTCGATCGTCGTTCCCGCCGTGCACCTGCAAAAAGTGCGAGACACCGGGGTTGTTCCCGGCGACGCACCCTCCGACGCTCAAGTCAGTAATCTGGCAGACTATGAAAGAGCGCAAAAATTGGTGAAAGATTGATTACCTCTTAATGGAGATGGGTGGGGGGTATTTATAGGCGCCTTAGGGAACGGATTAGGAATGTAATCCTCGTGATCTGATATGGAATATTCTTCCTGTGAACAGATTAGGAATGTAATCTGATAAGGTACATTCCCTGTAATCAGATAGGGAATTTAATCCCAAATCCCGGTGAAAGGATAGGCACGAATCAGGGCCGTTGATTAATATGAATCAGGAACCCTAATTCTATCCCTTCTGAGCTGGGTTTGCTGCGGGTTGAAACTCGTACCCGATTAAGGTGGATCCGTTCGCGGGTAAGTGGATCTTCAGGGAAGATAACCAGTACCCGCTTCAGACCCGTCAGAAGGTGAAATTATCGCTCTACCCCTGTGCCTCAAGATTCGTGATCCATCTGGACGGTTCCGATTTAACCCCATTTTTAGCCATATCAATAGGCATTGTTTTGGGTGGGAGATTTGAATTTGAATTTTGGGGGGAACTTTTGAGGGAAAAATATGTTTTGTAAGGTTAGATTTGGGCCTTTGATTTTTGGGAGATTGATGGAGAACCACTAAATAGCTTTCTTTGTATTTTATTATATAGATATTATCTTCTTCAGTGATTAGAATCATGTGATGAAATTTATTTGTTATTAAATAGTATGGATTTTTTACAACTAAATTATACTTATTTGTAAAGTGGCTAAGGTACATCTTGTGACATTTAGAGATAGATGATCATGATGAGCAATGTGAATTGATTATAAAAATTGCTTGTCGAGTAATTATTAATTTATAATCACTTATATATGCGAGTCTGAAGATGCATATATATTGGCGTACTTGCAAGATGGGCATGCCACTACTTTGAATGATGATGTAATTGGATCTGTCTGCTATAATTGATAGCCAGCATGTATGGCACATCTAATAAGTTGTGTTGATTCTCCACATTTTTTTGTTAAATCTCAACTTTGGTTTTGCAACACCAACAATTTCTGTGAGAGTGCGATAATATATTGTGGAGTTCTTTTGAGGACACGCTGATATGAAGTGGATACAATATATAGGGTTCCATTAGGTACGATCCAGATAGAACGAGATATGATACTATCTGATCGAGATATGAAACTATCTGATGATGGTAAAAATCGCAGCAGATCAGAGCCGTACGATGCCTGCACGGATCTCAAAACGTCTACAGGCAGATTAGCCATCACAGGCCTATTTTACAGGCCTGAGCACACTCCAAGACATGGACTTCTCTCAAGCCCATAAAAAGTGACAAATTAGGCTCACTAAGAGAGACACCCAGCCCATAATGGCTAGGAGTCTCCTCTCTTATCCTCTCACAGGGATATTTTATCTCTTCAGGAGGGGAGATATGAAAGATCCGACGGTCACAATTCGACTTCTAGAATATCTCTCAGGCCTATAAATACTCCTCCCCCTCCTCAGTCGCCAGGTAATCAACAATTCACCAGTTTTTACTCTCTCTCTCTTTCTCTCTTTCTGGTTCTGACTTGAGCATCGGAGGGTCTGTCGTCGGGGGCCACGCCCCGGTATTTCAGACGTTTTTGCTGATCCGTCGGCCGCATCATCCACCGTCCAATTAAGATCACAGGAGGTCAATCAACTATCCAGATTCAATCTCAGGAACTCTTACGTCTTTTAACGGTCAAGGCACACGTTTGAATTTTAGTAGTTTCCATCCATTATTAACTCACTATCTGTTTGCTCCCACACCAAAAAAAGTAGCAACAGATTGGCGCCGTCTGTGGAAAACTACGCAGTAAGACTTATCGCCATGCCACAAAGACTAAGAGGTAAAGGAGTGGCCTCCAACCGTCGCACTGCCACTCTTCGTCTACCAGCTCCTCCTATGGAAGATCAGATTCCTCCTCACCAGTCACCCCGACAGCCTAATCATGCTCCTTCCAACAGAGAGGCACCGGGGGGCTCCTGACAAAATTGTCCTGAACAACATCCTCAGTACGACAGCATCTCAGTCCAAAATGCTTCAACTGGATCCCAAAAGAAGGACCACCAAGACCATCACCGCGTCCAAGAAATAGAAGATCGCCTAGAACAGATGAAGAATGAGAGAAACTGGTCCAACAGGGCCTACCGCCCTAATCAATGTCCCTTCAGCAAAACCATCCTCGATGCACCTATTTCAAGGAACTTCAAAGCTCCTCAGTTCGAATCCTACAACGGGAAATCAGACCCGACGAACCATGTCGAGAGCTTTAAAACACTTATGATGTTCTATAACGCCACCGATGCTCTCATGTGTCGGACATCTCCCGCTACATTGAAATGATCCGCTAGGGAATGGTGTCCACGTTTGAAACCCAAATCCACATTTTCTTTCCATCAGCTCGATGAACTCTCCATTGCACACTTCGTTACTAGTCATAGAACTGAAAATACCAGTGTCTCCCTACTAGAACTGAAGCAAAAAAGATGGAGAACTGCTAAAGGACTTCGTCAAGTATTTTACAACTGAAGCAAGGACAATTTACGCCTTGAACACTTCAATCGCAACTGCAGCTCTTTCGCCGCAAGACTTCGTCAAGCATTTTACAACTGAAGCAAGGACAATTTACTCCTTGAACACTTCAGCCGCAACTGCAGCTCTTTTGCCGCAAGACTTCGTCAAGCATTTTACAACTGAAGCAAGGTCATTTTACGCCTTGAACACTTCAGTTGCAACTGCAGTGCTTTCGCCGCAAGACTTCATCAGCATGTTACTACTGAAGCAAGGCTAATTTCTACCTTGAACACTTCAATCGCAACTACAGCTTTTCGCCACGACTTAACTAGCAAAGACCTGAAAGCCTCCATCGCCAAAAAGCCACCCAAAAGTTTCACTGCGCTCCTGAAAAGGAGTGACAAGTATACCGGGATTGAGGAAGCTCTATATCCTCAAGGCAAGAACGATTCATCTTCCGGGAACAAACGGAAGAACACAACCGAGGAAGAACTCAGGAAGTTTTAGAAAAACAGTGCAAGTTCACGCCGTCCAACTCTAGCATCACGCTTTAAATTCACTCCTCTCAATGCAAGCGTATCAGCCATCCTCATGAAAGTGGAGAAGGACGAAATAATCCACCTTCCTCCCACGATGTCAACGTCTAGCAGAAGAAGAGACAAAAAGAAGTGGTGCACATTTCACAGAGATTATGGACACACTACTTACAACTGTCGAACCTTTAAAAAAGAACCGGAAGCCCTGGTTTGCAGGGGCTATCTCTCCAACTTCGTTCCAAAAAGACAACGACGCCGAAAATTCTCCGTCCCGGGGGGCTGGAAAGCATCAGCAGAGGCCATGCGAATCGCAAGACTCTGAATACATGACTATCCTTCATTCCATTCATGAAGACCCGATGAGGGGAGATTCTAAATCCTCCCGCAAAGCTTTCGTCAGTAAAGTCAACTCCATAGATAACAATCTGCCTACCAAACACACCGGGGTCCTGACATCTTTATCTCACGAGGACTTAGAAGGCATCCAAACACCTCATCGCAATGCATTGGTCATAAACCTCTGCATGCTATATCATGAGGTATGCCGCATCCCAGTGGACAATGGCAGCTTAGTAAACATCCTCTTCATGGCCACATTTCAGGCTCTCAAGCTCCCTCAAGACCGACTCAATCCAGCCAGTTATACACTTCATGACTCCTCTGGTGCACCTGTCCAAGTCAAGGGAATTGTCGCACTCGACGTAACAGCAGGGAAAGCCCCCGCTATTCAAATAGAAGCACTGGACCTTATGGTAATTGATGTCAAAGCTGCATACAATACTATATTCGGCCGTCCAGGCCAGGCAACATTCCATGCAATTGCCTTCGCATTTCATACGAAAATGAAGTTCTCAACAACAGTTGGCGCAGGCCAAGCTGTAGGAAGCCAACAGGCAGCACGAGCATGCTACACCGCTACAATGGGGGGCTCCATCCTCCCCCTCAACGCCATAGAGCTACCGCCATAAAATAGTCACAATAACTCCAAAACTGTAAACGAGCTTGAAGCCTCTGCCATAACCAACTCTACCAAGAACTTCCAAACCTGCCACACCATCTCTCGTCAGGTCCAAACTATTTCTCATCATGATACTGTAATAAACTTGAATCCCTCTCCCGAAGCCACTCCGCACAGTCGACGGAAACAAATAATCTTGCCTAAACACATTGGTACATCAGAAGATTTCCCTTTCTCCATGCAAAACAATGGGGGGCTCCCTCCAAAATAAGCAAGATCAAGCAAGATCTACCAAGTTATTCGCCTAACGACTCATCAACTTAAAGACCCGTGAGGGAGGAGATATCAGCAGGGACTTGGAAAGTAGAACACCTTGTGAAGTACAACGAGTTGGGTGCCAAACTTGTACACAAAAACGGCACCAAAAAAACGTTAAAAACTTCCTACAAGACAGGTTCGGAGCCCACATCCATAGTACGAAGTTATTATAGCAATTTACAATAAAACAAGTTCAAAGTGCTTCGCCATTCGATCTGCTCCTACAACCTGTTAATTCATCAAAGCAAACAACGAGCTACACGCCTAACTTACAATCAAAGTGGTGCTAAACAATCGTTACAAGCTTTCTACAATGCAAGTTCAGAATCCAGAACTCGGGAATTGCCGCATGCAACCTCACACGCTTAGAACACAATTCACCGATCGATCTGTTCCTGCAACTAGTTGAACTTCCATGGAGGCTCGATAACAACAAGTTGAGTGCCACACTTAAACACTTAAGCAGCACCAAACACTAGTTGCGAGTCTTCCCGTAAAACGGAATCGGAGTCCATACCCATGGCTCGATAGGGACTCTAAACAATTTGCAATAACACAAATTCACAGTGCACTGCGCTATTCGATCTGCTCTTGCAATCCATCAGCGCCTCGACGACCGGTTCGGAGTCTAGTTCATGGTTCAAAAGAGACTCTGTCAATTTGCGAAGCAAGTTCAGAGTGCACTTTACCATTCGAGCTGCTCCTGCAACCTGTTAATACTTAAACTAACAAGTTCGGAATCCATGTTCATGGTTCAGAGTTACTCTCGCAACCTGTAATGCACATGTTCAGATTTCAATTCGCCATTCGATCTGTTCCTACAACTAGTTAAATTTTCTCAACAATAGATTAATAGGTCCAAAATCATGGATCAGAGTTACTCCAGCAACACTTGTAAAAAGCAACGCTTGGAGTTTAACTCTCCATTCGATGTGACTCTCACAATCTGTTAGAGGCCCCATACAGCAAGTTTGGAAAACAACTCTCCTTCAGAGTTGTCCCTACAACTAGCTGGGTTCAAGACGGAGCAATGCTACACTCCGTCATATACCGTCGACAGCTCTCTATGCTATACGCAACAGACTTGAGGCCCTGTTATTTAGCGACAGAAAACCCGTCGATGACACCTCAACCATGACAGCAAGGATCAAGCATATGAAATGAATCCCGCAAATCACAGAACTATCACCAACTCATATGTTCAGATCCAGTAACACTACGGACGTCTGCAAATACAAAACGGCTAGTCCAAAATCTAACTCTCCAAAGATCAGCTCATACGACTAGCCAACCTCCAAGACGATGTATCGCAGGACAAGACACTGGCATGTAGAAAACTTCTCATTCCATAAACTACAAGTCTAATTACAACAACAAAGTTACAATGACCCCACATTTCACGTCTAGGAATCGCTACCGAAAGTCCTGTGAACACTATACAACAAACTGTCATGAAAGTTGTTCTTCCAGCTGTACACACTGGAGAGATACTCTACCCAAGAGAAACAAAACTCCTCGTCGGCCTCCTACAAGCTAACAGCTCCATAGGGCCGCCTCAACTCTTGATAGTCATATCCGAGACAAGTCTTCCTTAGACGAGCAAACTCTAGATTTATTCGACCACCTTCACTTGAGAAGCCTCCAACTCCGTCTCGTTTGAAGCGTCATGCAAACGGGAGAATTCCTACTCCGTCAAGCACATCGTGTCACGAAGGAGGACAAGCTCAGTATCCCGAGGAACCTCATTCCATGCACACAACTACTTGTCAGTAAAGAGAAGAATGGAATCATCTCAATGCTGAATAAACACAAGTGAATTCACTTCCACACTAAGAAGATTCAGGATACCCACAACTCATCCGCTCTAACAATGAGTTCGGCACGATGCACGCCACTTGAGTTCCTCCGGCCAACCACTCGCCAATATCGGGCAACGGGTCCAACACCCCGATCTCTGCTTGTCGCCTGAGCTCTATCAACAACTCGTTTGTCCCAAACAACGAGTTCAACGCTCTGCTCGCCGCTCGAGCTCCATCAACAACTCGTTGGTTCCAAACAACGAGTTCAGCACTCTGCTCTCCTCTTGAGCTCCATCAACAACTCGTTGGTCCCAAACAACGAGTTCAGCGCTCTGCTCACCACTTGAGCTCCATCAACAACTCGTTTGTCCCAAATAACGAGTTCAGCACTCCACTCGCTGCTTGAGCCCCATCAGCAACTCGTTTGTCCCAAATAATGAGTTCAGTACTCTGCTCGTTGCTTAAGCTCCATCAACAACTCGTTGGTCCCAAACAACGAGTTTAATGCTCTGCTCTCTGCATGAGCTCCGTCTACAACTCTTTGGTCCCAGAGAACGAGTTCAATGCCTTGAATTTCTCTTAGGCTACATCAACAACTCGTTGGTCACAAACAACGATTTCAGCGCTCTGCTCGCTGCTTGAGCCCCATCAACAACTCGTTTGTCCCGAACAACGAGTTCAATGCTCGGCTCCTCATGAGCTCCGTCTATAACTCGTTGGTCCCAGACAACAAGTTCAATGCCTTGAATTTCTCTCCGGCTACATCGACAACTCGTTGGTTACAAACAACGAGTTCAGTACTCTGTTCGCCGCTTGAGCCCATATCAACCGCGGCATACCGCTTGAGCCCATCAACAACTCATTTGTCCCAAACAACGAGTTCAGTGCTCAGCTTACCGCTTGAGCTCCATCAGTAACTCGTTGGCTCCAAACAACAGGTTTAATGTTCAACTCTTCGCTCAAGCTTCACCAAATAGCTCGTGGGCGCCAAACAATGAGTTCAATGCTTTGGTCCCTGCTCAAGCTTCACCCGATAGCTCGTTGGCTCCAAACAACGAGTTCAACGCCTTGGTCTTCTCTCAAGCTTCGCCAAATAACTCATTGGCTCCAGACAACGGGTTCAATGTTCTACTCTTTGCTTGAGCCCCTTCAACAACAAGTTCACCGCTCTGCTCACCGCCTGAACTCCATCAACAACTCGTTTGTCCCAAACGATGAGTTCAATGCTCTGTTCTCTGCATGAGATCCATCTACAACTCGTTGGTCCCAGACAACAAGTTCAACGCCTTTCCATATGCTCAGACTACATCAACAACTCGTTGGTCCCAAACAACGAGTTCAGTGCTCTACTCGCCGCTTGAACCCCATCAACAACTTGTTTGTCCCAAACAACGAGTTCAGTGCTCTGCTCGCCACTTTAGCCCCATCAGCAACTCGTTTGTCTCCAACAACGAGTTCAGTGCTCTGCTCGCCGCTTGAGCTCCATCAACAACTCGTTGGTCCCAAACATCGAGTTTAACGCTCTGTTCGCCGCTTGAGCTACATCAAATAGCTCGTTGACTCCAAACAACGAGTTCAGCGCTCCGCTCGCCGCTCGAGCTTCATCAATAGCTCGTTTTTTCCCAAACAACAAGTTCAGCACTCTGCTCACCGCTTGAGCTCCATCAACAACTCGTTTGTCCCAAAAAACGAGTTCAGTTATCTGCTCGCCGCTTGAGCTCCATCAATAGCTCATTGGCTCCAAACAACGAGTTCAATGCCTTGTTCTTCACCCAAGCTTCACCAGATAGCTTGTTGGCTCCAAAAAATAAGTTCAATGCCTTGGTCTTTGCTCAAGCTCTACCAAATAGCTCGTTGACTCCAGACAATGAGTTCAATGCCTTGGTCTTCGCTCAAGCTCCACCAAATAGCTCGTTGGCTCCGAACAACGAGTTCAACACCTTGGTCTTCATTCAGACTCGCTTGGCAACTCGTTGGTTCCAAACAGCAGGTTCAACATTCAGCACACTGCTTCAACTCCTTCAAGCTACAACTTGTTTCCAAACAATGAGCTCCAACGCCTTGGACTTCGCTCAAGCTCTGCCAAACAACTCGTTGTTCCAAACAACGAGTTCAATACTCTGCCCACCGCATGAGCTCCGTCCATGCTCCAAATAGCTCGTTTACTCCAAACAATGAGTTTGACGCCTTGCTCTATGCTTGAGCTCCGTCCATAACTCATTGGCTCCAGACAACAGGTTCAATGTTCTACTCTTCGCTTGAGCTCGTTTAACAACGAGTTCAGCGCTCCGCTCGCCGCATGAACTCCATCCACTACTTGTTGGCTCTAAGCAACAAGCTCAAATTCTGCTCTCCGCATGGGATCCTTCAGCTACTTGTTGGCTCCAGGCAACGAGCCCAATGCCTTGGTCTTCAAGCTCTACCAAATAGTTCGTTGGCTCCAAACAATAAGTTCAACGCCTTGGTCTTCTCCCAAGCACCACTAATAACTTTCCGGGGCCAAACAACAAGTTCAAGCTCAAGTGCATCCCATAGTTCTCCCCACAAACGCGCTAGGATCAAACGGCAGTTTCTACATCAACTCTATCTTAGAGTAGTCTACAAGCTTGCTGGGCGCAAACAGCAGGTGTAACACCCAACTCTGTCATACAGTCTCCTCTGAACTCACCGGGGTCAAACGACAGTTTCTGGATCAACTCAATCAAAGAGTTGTCTCTACACGCTTGCTGGGTGCAAACAGCAAGTGCAACATTCCACCCCGTCGCAGAGTTCTCCACACGCTTGCTGTGCGCAAACAGCAAGTTCAACACTTAGTTCTGCCACTGAGTTCTTTCTAAGCTTGTTGGGAACAAACAACAAGTTCAACACACAACACGATCACGAAGTTTCCCCTATAAACTTGCTAGGATCAAAAGACAAGCTCAAAACGTTCAACTCTGTTCCAAATATGTCACAACAACTTGTTGGGATCAAACAACAAGTCTACAACAGCTCTCCTATCACAGCGGGTTATATACGTGCAAGATCCGCCAATCGACGGTGATGGAGTAAAAAGCTGGATATATACATATAAGTAATTATATATAAATATATACGAGTTCTTGCATATACACGACCATATATACATATATAAAAATTTATATGCAAAATCCAAGCTAAAAAAACTCCGAAAATCTTCTAAAAATTCTAAGGCTGCGTTTGGTAGCTCGTTTTGGAAATTTTTTGACAAAGAAATTTTCTCAAAAGGCGTTTGGTAGTATTTTCTCAACCACATCTTTTGAGAAAAGAATCTTCCAGCTGTTTTCACAAAACTCGCTCGTGACTGAGTACGCTTCCCCCCCCCCCCCCATCTTCGATCCCCATTGAGGAAAAAAAACCCTAACCTACGCTTCCCCCCCCCCCATCTTCGATCCCCATTGAGGAAAAAAAACCCTAACCCAGTGTTTCAAGCTATCTGTTGAGCAAGCAAAGAATCCCCTCCCGTCTAACCCCCTGCAAAATCCCCTCTCGTCTCTGCTTCCCCCATCTTCGAAACCCATCTGTTGAGCAAAAAAAAACCCTAACCCCCTGCTGCTCCCCTCTCGTCTCCGCTACCCCCATCTTCGATCCCCATCTGTTGAGCCAAAAAAACCCTAACCCCCTGCTGCTCCCCTCTCGTCTCTCCCTGGCTCGGCAGATCTGGAAAACCCTAACGCCCTCTTTCACTCCTTCTCACCCCGCACCCTCATTCGCTGCTCTCTTCGGGCCCCTCCTCACACCGGTCGGAGCTCGCTTCATGGTCGTAGAGACCAGATCTGCTTTTGCTCAAAGGTGTCTTCGAAATCGTAGCTCTCGAATCCGACGCCGGTCGAGGAAATCCGTCGGAGACAACTTCAACAGGTTTGGTAAGCCGGAATCGAGGGTATGTTTCTTATCTCTGCCCCATTTCTTGATGATGTTATGGTAACCGGTCTATGTTTGGGCACTTGCCTCATTAAAAAATTCCTATTTTAGGGTTAATTTGTTTGTCGTAGTGTAGATTTGAGGATTGGAAAAAAACTTTCCTTTTTTTTTGGGGGGGGGGGGTTTGCTATGATTTGAAAATGTCGGGTACTGATCTGTTGAACTGGGTTATTTCGAATGCTGATTCGGAGATCTTCCCTGCTGATCTTGAGTACTGTTTTTTTATTTGATAGAACGCATCATCTACAATTTCTCTAGTAACCTCAAATTATAAGTGTATACTTTTTATGCTCACCCAAATAATGACTGTTATCTATTACTGATCGTTAAGGGTAAGGAGATCGATATGGACAGTGATTTTGGTCTTTGGCCCGCAAGTCATGTGCGTACATTTATTGAATTGATGGAGGCCGAGGTAGATCGCAATAGTTTGAAAAGTGCAAAATTCGATGCGAGACAATGGTCTCAATTGTTGAATTTATTGAACGAACGATGTAACCGTTCATACAATCCTAAACAAATAAAAGACAAATATGGACGGCTTAAGATGCAGTGGAGAGCCTTTCATGATTTGAAGAACCAAAGCGGTATGGGTTGGGATGAAGACACCCAGACAGTGACTTGCGATCCCCTAGTTTGGAAGTCATATGTCCAGGTTCTCATCTTAAATAATTTTTTTTTATGCTAATGTGGGATTATGATCGTAATATAATTTTTATTTACTTGTATAGTTGTAAACTAACAACACAATAACTTATTAATAGGCTCACCCTAATGCAAGAGAATTTAAATCGAAGGGTTTGCCAAACTATGATGTGCTGACCAAACTTTTTCAAGATTCTACCGCCGAGGGTCTCCTATCTAGGGCTTCATCCCAAAGGGTGTATGACCTCGACGAGGAACATAGGGTCATGTATGAGTTCGCCCACCCCGCTCCCTCCAATGCACCGCATGTAAATTTAGATGATGATGATGAGTACGAGCCAATGCATACGGGGTCGGGGTCTCGTAAGAGACGCTCTAGTGGTGGGTCCAGTGGCCGAGCTACAAAAAGCTCAAGAATGGACGTGGCTGTTTCTGCCAACGCAGAAAAGTCCATTGCTAAGAGTGAATACTATAGGAAGAAGGCCGGCATGGTTGATCGCTCTGCTGCAGACGACCAGTACTCCATTGAGAATGCCATGCAGGTACTGATTGGTATCGATGGGCTTACTCATGTTATGATTGATTTTGCACTGGAGAAAATCACTAATGACCCAAATTGGCGCAAAACCTTTATGGTAATGAAACCGGAGTGGAGGCTAGGGTGGTTAGATAGACTTTCGAGCAAATAAATGTAATTTATTAAATTCTGTAACGTAGCACCTTCATTATGTATAATTTAAATGTATCAGTTATTTGACATTTTCCTGTACTATTAGTTGGGTGATTATATGCATTGGTTCATGGTGGGCTTTCATATTATATCGGTTTTAATTTCATCTGCACTCGTTTTCCTACATTTGGACTGTTTGTTGTCACTATTTATCTTTCAATTCGTTCGGTAACTGTTATAATTAACATGACATCCATTATGGTCGTAGATTATTTAAAATCAGAAGTCTTCTTTATGTAAATGTAATCTAATTGTTACAGTCTACTGCACTACTGCACTTGCAACCATACTGATGGACACTTCAAGCAATTCGTCGTCAAGTTCTGATGAATCCGATCTTGAGGACTTGGCCTTTCTTGAAATGGCCGAACAATTTTATAATAGTAAAAGTCATAACTCAACCTCCAAACTATCAGGGCGCGAATACCTACAAGAACTCTTAGACGGTCCAGATGCCAAATTCTTTTGGGTGTTTCGCATGAACAAGGACTGTTTCATGGCTTTGTGCCAATTTATAATAACAAACAATTTTCTTCAGGAAACGCCGAAGAAGATACAGAACAGGCGAATATCACATTATGAAAGTGTTGCTATTTTTTTGTTTGTTGTGGCTCATAGTACTAGGTTGAGGATTGTCTGTGGTAGGTTTGATCATTCGTTGGAAACAATTGATAGACATTTCACTGAAGTGTTGTATGGTTTGGTAAGAGCATCAGCAGTTCTTATTAAACACCCAGACCCGGAAGTTGTCCATGATAAGATCAGGCTTTCCACAGATTTTTATCCATGGTTTGAGGTAATTTGTGCTTTTCTTGTTTAAAACCGTTTATTCTAATCAATCAAATGCGTTTGATAAAGTAGTAGCTTTCTACCTCAATAATGTAGGGAGCAATTGGTGCTGCGGATGGTACTTTAATACCTGCTACCGTACCCGCAAGCCGACAAAACAGTTGCCGTAGTCGAAAAGGTGACATATGTCAAAATGTGTTGGCTATTTGTGATTTTGACATGAACTTCACCTTTGTTTATGCGGGTTGGGAAGGAAGCGCTAATGACTCCCACGTAATACATAGTGCAATAACCAATAATTTGTTGCCAATCCCGCCTGAAGGCAAGTACTACTTAGTAGACTGTGGGTATACAAACATGCCTGGGTTTTTAGCTCCCTACCGTGGACAGCCATATCATCTGCAGGATTTCCATGGTCCTAACCATGCACCCACCCACTACAAGCAACTCTTCAACAAACAGCATGCTAGGTTACGGAATGTAATAGAGCGAACCTTTGGTGTGTTCAAGAAGAGGTTTGCCATATTCAAGTCTATGCCCAATTACTTTTACACAAGACAAGTTATGATGGTAACTGCATGTTGTGCAGTCCATAATTTTATCAAGAGTTATTCTGCCGATGACTCGTTGTTTTCAGACATAGTAGAAGAACAAAATAATCACCTAGGCACTGAAGATATTGCTTCCACATCTGGGGGGTTGGATATGTCATCTTCTCAGTTGAATCGCATGAATAATAAAAGAGATCAAATAGCCATGGCAATGTGGAATGCCAGACATTGATGTCAGCATAAGCCTGTACTTGTTCGTGGTTACTTTTTGTTCTTGTAGTATATATTTGTTGTAAATTATTTCCTTTCATTTGTAGCCCATCTATTTGAAGAACATGTGTGTTGTTGTATTAAACAGGAGACATATGATGATGATATTTGTATGCATGCAGGTTGGGGGACCATCGTGTGTGACTGAGTTTCTGGAAATGATGGATACGGTATATTCTGATCCAGAATTTATTATAATTTGTTACGTTAGAAGACGGCATTCTAATGATCTTATATTCTCATTATACTGACTCAATGAATGATGTATTCAACTATGGGTGATGGATGGGGTGGGCACCAGACATTAGTAGTAGCTGGCATGGCAATTTTAAAAATTGCAGCTCTACACTAATCATGATGATTTGCTTGAACAACTGTTCTATGGCAAAATGTTTTGAGGATACGGCTAATTAGGGATGTGATGATGATTTATTCTGATCCTATATAACAATATTTGGGGGAATTTTGTGATTGATTAACAGTACTCAAAACATGGATATGATGATGTTATATTCTGATCCTATATAATTTAATTTGTGATACCTTTCTGATTGATTACTAGAATTCAAAATATGGAAGTGATGAAGATATATTCTGATCCTATCTGCCACTATTTGATGAGGCTTTTGTGATTGACTACTAGAATTCAAAGTACGGATATGATGATGATATATTCTGATCCTACATAACATATATTTTTGAGGCTTTCGTACTTGATTACTAGCATTCAAAATATGGATATGACGATATTATATTCTGATCCTGCAGCTATTATTTTGAGCTATTGACAACTTTGTTGCTTCGTTGTTCTGGACCTGCACATGTTATCTTACATTGGGAGTGTCTGACAACTTTGAACATGGTTATCATTGATACTCATATATATGATATAACACCATTTGGAATTCAAATTATCATTGATACTCATATAACCCCCCACCATGATGGGCATCAATACTGATCACACTATTGTGCTGGTTTGGGTACACAACATGGAAATTACAACCCAGTAAAGTGGCAACCTTCCTCAAAGAAAGAAAAAGTCATCGCAATTTTGCGGTAGACCTCAGAATATGTTGGAATATGACTAATTAAGGCAAACAATGGATATGATGAATTTATTAATGGATACTACACTTTCAAAATTTGATAGTGATGATGCTTTATTCTGATCCTATACTACTCTTTGGAGTAATTATTGTTGTTTGCCTTAAAAGAAGATAATAATTGGGTTGTAGTTTCCATGCTGTGCACACAAACCAGTAAAATGAGGTGATCGGTATTGATGCCCTAAATGGTAGGAGATTATCACCTCCAATAAGCTTCTCTGTTTAGCTTATTATGATGTTTTGGTATGGTATATTCTTTCTGTGTGGCGGGCTGTTTTTTGAGGATGGATTTTTCATTGTGGTTGTTATCTGGACTTTGGTGGTTCTATTTTTGAGAGGATTGTTCCTTATCATCTTTCTGATTGTTATTTTTTACCCCTTTTGATCTCCTTTTGATTACATGTAATTGAGCATGTTGAAAATCCTTCCGAGTTCTGTCAGTCTCTCTCAGCATTAGCAGTTCCAAATGGAGCTATTGTAGTCTCTACTATTAACCGCTCCGTGAGATGATATGCTGCTGCCATTGTTGCTGCTGAGTACCTTCTGAATTGGGTATGTTTAATACTAGCCTGTTTTTTTGGTGATTGTCTCTCTTTTTCCGGGTTATCTTCAATATTTGAACTGCTTCTATAATTTTAGGATGACGGGTCATGCTCATGGCAATATCAGTACACATGACATGTGATGTTCGATGATGTATGTGGGGGATTCATGAATAGATCTGTATTTGGCTCACCTATCAGGGAAAACACTCTTTGAGGTCCATAAGTTATAATGAACTTATGAATTTCTTAAATTATAACAAACAAAAAAGGTGTGATGGTTAAAACACCTTTTTGTGCTTCTATTGTTCCTTGATAGCTGATACACATTGCACAGTGTTGTGCTTCAAGTGTGTTAGGTTCATGGTGTTTGTTTGCTATTGCTTTTGGAGAGCGCAACAACCCTTTTTTAGACTTCCAGAGCTCTTTCAGATCTGGTGTGGTAAAACTAACTGAAAGTGTGTTGAGGCGAGAGCACTTTACAAAGAAGTCTTCCCCTTTTATTTTGTTGGGTGTGGTAAAAATACTTTTGATCTTGCAAAGAGCATCTCAGTATGGGTAATTTCCATGACCCATTTATTTTGTTGGAATATGCTATATATCTCTATTGCTCTCTACTATATCTGGTCCTTTTGTTCTGGTTATGATGCTTTCCTTTGAAGCTGTTGTCTTCTTATTCTTGTTCATATGCATAGAAGCTGATTAGCATCTAATAATGTTACCGGTGCTTCAGTTTATGGCCTCATACCGTGAGTATATCTATATTTGTAACTTTCTTCTTTTGTACATGTGAGTATACCTATACTTGAGAACACTATGTGGATTATGATCTTCATTTCTTTCTAATTTTGTTTCAGGACATATATGAAAAATATGGATGCTACTAGAACAGTATGTGGACACCTATTATATTCCAGGGAAGTATTTGATTCTCTCTTACTCATTTTGGGGTTTTGTCTTTCTCTCTTTTTGTGGGTTGGTGTAGGCAGTGATGACAAACACATTTCTGAAAATTAATACCTGATCAATAGAGCATGAATTATTTTTGATACTCTGGCTTCTATTTACAATTTTGGTCACTAGCTTTGTTGAGCTTGTTGTATTTGTGCAAACTGATCAGTTACTTGTTGAGCTTGTTGAGCTTGTTGAGCTTGTTGTATTTGTGCATACTGATCAGTAATTTGTGCATGCATACTGATCAGTTGTTGTGCATGCATACTGATCAGTTATTGATCAGTTATTGTTGAGCTTGTTGTTCAGCTTGTTGAGCTTGTGCAAATGGCCAATAATGCAGTGACTCGGTGTGGGTTTATTTATTAAAGTGCTAGAAGTATTCCTTGTCTTTCCCTTTCTGCTACATTTTTGCATAGCTTCTTCCATCAAATTCAGTTCTACTCCTGACTGATAGCATCAATGGAGGTTTCCGTTTTAATCATCAGCAATATATGTACTGTAGGAGCTTGTGAACTAACTAACCACCAAACACTGTTAGTAGTTTGATGTCTTTCTCATGCTAATCTGATTCTTTTCATGACTGAATTTTCTATTGGCTGCAGCTGCATTATTTATTTTTTTAAAAAAATGCAGCTAGAGCCAATGAAAAGGATGTGCTGCTTAAAGTATAGGAGTAGTGATTGGGAAGGAACTATAATGGAAGTATACAATGGGTTTTTTTCCCTTTTCTCTAGAGTATGGACTTGTATGTCTAATATGATATCCAGGAGTATTTCTCATGGCATAAGAAAAAATTATGGCTTCCACATCTACATATATATATATGAAATCTAGAGCTAGCTCTAGTCCAATGGTTGAGAGGTCCTCTCCTCTATCAAAAGAGGATGTTGTTGAACCATAAATGGATCTCTATTCAGTTTTCTGATATTTTGTACTTGTTCTTCATTTTGGTTGAGTATCTGATATCAATTTTTTTTGGCCTGAAACTTTATGGTTGGGGTAAATGATAACTGGCCTGAAACTTGATTAGAGTGGGGGTAAATGATATCAGTTTATTGGCCCGAAACTTGAGTATGGTTGATCATATGAGATCAGTATTTTCGGTTTGATATTTGGATTTGTTGTTCATCTACTTTGCTGTCCACTTAGAGTACGCAACTGCGGAAATCCCTATTTATATGAAGGAGGGTGTATTTATGGATTTGAAATGATGCTTGTAGTTCTATTTAACTGATGCGGTATTATTTATTTATTTGGACTAGTTGGCATGCACCCCAATGCAACCCTAGTGTGAATACTGTGTTCTGAGCCTACCATTATTTTTAGTATATTAATTTCGATTCTGCATGTTGAATTAATCATACTTTTATCTTATGCATTTCTTTTCCTGATTGTACCCAAAAGATAACTGGCAGAAGTAGTTGAAGATGTAGAAGAGAAGTAGTAGAAGGAGTTTGAAGCAACAACTAGAAGAAGTTGAGAAGCAGCAACATAAGGAGAAGTAGTAGTAGGAGAAGTAGCAGCAACTAGAAAGAGTTGAGAAGCAGCAGCTGTACAAGGAATTGAGAAGTAGCAGCAGCAGCAGCTCCACTTGTGCAATTGTTTTATTGTTTTGATGCTTGTTTGATCAATTGTAGAAATTGTAAAATGCAAAATATATGTATCTATATTTGTAATGGACAGTTTGTAAAATTAATGTAACCAAACAGAAATTTTTAATGAAAATTTTGTACATTTTTTTGAAATTTGGATAGTGTGTCCAATTGTTGTATTACCCAACTTCACCACAATTCAAATAAAATTTCACATGGTCGGAAGACACTAGTGGGAAGCTTCCAAGAAGCAAAAAGAAAAAAAAAATTGAGTAGCGCACGACGCTTCCACGTTGTAGCAGGTTGCTTGTTTGTACATTGATAGAAGTTGGGTTTATATCTGCAAAAAAAATTAACAAAAAACTCATAAGAAAAATATTGTGAATTCATTAAATATACAACCTAGATAACAGTTTTCAGCTACAAATATAAAAAAACAGCTTTTGAAGTGTTTTTTCGGAAAACAGCTTTCGGAAAACAAGTTTTAAATGTGAAATATAAACCAACAGCTTTTATTTTTCACTCCTTCAGGAAAACAGCTTTCAGATAACAGTTTTCAGTTACAAATATAACAAAACAGCTTTCAAACTATTTTTTTCAGAAAAACAGCTTTCAGATAACACTTTTCAGCAAGAAATATGACCCAACAGCTTTTGGAACTCACTTCTTCAGAAAAACAGCTTTCAGATAACAGTTTTCAGCTAGTATTATACCAGAACAGCTTTTAAACTCGTTTTCTCAGGAAAAACAGCTTTCAGATAACAGTTCTCAGCAAGAAATATAACCAAACAGCTTTTCGACTCACTTTCTCAGGAAAACAGCTATCAGATAACAGTTTTCAGCTAGGAATATAACAAAACAGCTTTTAAGCTCGTTTTTTCAGAAAAACAGCTTTCAGATAACATTTTTCAGCAAGAAATATAACCGAACAGCTTTTAAACTCGCTTTTTCCAGAAAAACAGCTTTCAGATAACAGTTTTCAGCTACAAATATAACAAAACAGCTTTCAAACTATTTTTTTCAGAAAAACAGCTTTCAGATAACACTTTTCAGCAAGAAATATGACCCAACAGCTTTTGGAACTCACTTCTTCAGAAAAACAGCTTTCAGATAACAGTTTTCAGCTAGTATTATACCAGAACAGCTTTTAAACTCGTTTTCTCAGAAAAAACAGCTTTCAGATAACAGTTCTCAGCAAGAAATATAACCAAACAGCTTTTCGACTCACTTTCTCAGGAAAACAGCTATCAGATAACAGTTTTCAGCTAGGAATATAACAAAACAGCTTTTAAGCTCGTTTTTTCAGAAAAACAGCTTTCAGATAACATTTTTCAGCAAGAAATATAACCGAACAGCTTTTAAACTCGCTTTTTCAGGAAAACAGCTTTCAGATAACAGTTTTCAGTTAGAAATATAACAAAACAGCTTTCAAACAATTTTTTTCAGAAAAACAGCTTTCAGATAACACTTTTCAGCAAGAAATATGACCCAACAGCTTTTGGAACTCACTTCTTCAGAAAAACAGCTTTCAGATAACAGTTTTCAGCTAGTATTATACCAGAACAGCTTTTAAACTCGTTTTCTCAGAAAAAACAGCTTTCAGATAACAGTTCTCAGCAAGAAGTATAACCAAACAGCTTTTCGACTCACTTTCTCAGGAAAACAGCTATCAGATAACAGTTTTCAGCTAGGAATATAACAAAACAGCTTTTAAGCTCGTTTTTTCAGAAAAACAGCTTTCAGATAACATTTTTCAGCAAGAAATATAACCGAACAGCTTTTAAACTTGCTTTTTCAGGAAAACAGCTTTCAGAAAACAGTTTTCAGCTAGGAATATAACAAAACAGCTTTTAAGCTCGTTTTTCCAGGAAAACAGCTTTCAGATAACAGCATTTTACAGTCTAGTTTTAAGAAAACAGCATTCAGGTTTATTTTTTATATACAAACAGGTTATACAATTTCATTTCCAGAAAACAGTTTTTAGAAAACTCTACCAGACAGCTTTTACACTCTCATTTTCACAAAACAGTTTTCACAAAATATTTTCACAAAACTATTTTCAAAACAACAAACCAAACGCACCCTAAGAGTTGCAAAAATGCAAATATCCAAAAGCACACACATTCCTAACGTGTGAAATAGGAGTTGAGGTGAGGGTGTCAAAACGGGTCGGATTCACAACCCAAACCCGCAAGCAACTCAGGAGTTAAACAATGAAGAGCTAACGAATGGCGGATCCAAACCCGAACTCGTTTAAGCTCGCTCCGCTTCTTTCCTCTTCTTCTTCTCCGAGTTTTCCCGCCAAAAAAAGAGCTCAGAAAACCCAAAATCAGAGCTCAATCGAAAGCTCCGCCTTGCTCCAACTCCGACTTCAAGTTGTCGCCTCGCCAAACACCTCGCACCTTGCTCCACCGTCGAGCTTCCTCAATTGATCCCCCTCTCCGAGCGATCACTTCGTCGAAACCCACAACAGAGCTCGAAAAAATGTCCAAGTGTATAGCTCGGCGAAGACTTCGGACGGCCATAGCTCGACAACGAGCTACCATAGCTCTGCGAGAACTCTAGAATGCACATAGCTCGGCGAGTGAGCTGAGCTTTCCATGGCTCGGCGAGAATTGCCAAACCCATAGCTCGGTGGAACACTAAGTGCCCATAGCTCGGCAAGGACGAACTCACCATAGCTCGGCGAGTACGAGCGACCATAGCTCAGCGAGATCTCCATGTCCATGGCACGGCGAAAACCCCTACACCATAGCTCGGTGACCAGCTATTATAGCTCAGCGAAAACCCCTACTCCATAGCTCGGCGAACGAGCTACCATGGCCCCGCGAATCCATGGCTCAGCGAAATCGAAGCTGCTATAGCTCGGCGAGGTGACCTCCCCCATAGCGCGGCGAGTATCATAGCTCGGCGAAGACTGCGACACCTCCACGAGAGCTTGAGCTTCGAAACTCGGCGAAAGGTGGCGAGTCGACGAGGGGGAGGCTTGACGTCATGGTATCTCGATGTGTGGCGACTCCTCCAGTGCACGAACGCCTCAGAGTAGTCGCCGAGCTACGCAACGAAGAAGGAAAAAATAGCTCGGCGATTTCGTTCGCCGAGCTAGGGGGTGAAGAAGACGATCCAGGCACCGTTGGATCTCCAAGTCTCTCGCGCTGCCACTTGATCAACGCATCACGTAATTCCGCCCTTGATCTCAGCTCCCAACCGTCTAATCACCTCAGCGCGCGAGCCAGCTTCCGATCCACAATTCAGATCGCTCCAAAACGCGCGTCAGGTCCGATAAATCAGAAAAATTATTTAAAAATCAATTAAAAATCATTTTTTTCGAAAAATCAATTAAAAAATTCAAAAATATTTAAACTCGGAAAAATATTTCAAAAAATCCAAAAAAATAATTAAAATTGAATTTACTAATTGTAAAATTCGAAAGAGTGATTTTGAGATTGTAGAGCATTCCATAAAATTCGGAGAAATTCGAAGAACTATGGAAAATTCCGAGAAAATTCTCAGAAAATTCCAGAAAATTCGAAAAAATCCGAAAAAAATGGAAAAAAGCCAGGAATATATTCACTGTCTACAGAAGCTACAGATCAGTTCCAGGTATCTCCAAACACTCTGACCACTAAGATTATTCGCCAGATTCTAAAAAATAAGACGCACTACTCCCCAAAATCCATGAAAATTGCCTTCCAGGAGTGGGGGCTTATGATGATGGTAAAAATCGCAGCAGATCAGAGCCGTACGATCCCTACACAGATCTCAAAGTGTCTACAGGCAGATTAGCCATCACAGACCTATTTTACAGGCCTGGGCCCACTCCAGGACATGAGCTTCTCTCAAGCCCATAAAAAGTGACAGACTATGCCCACTAAGAGAGACACCCGGCCCATGATGGCTAGGAGTCTCCTCTCTTATCCTCTCACAGGGATATCTTATCTCTTCAGGGGGGAGATATGAAAGATCCGACGGTCACGATTCGGCTTCTAGAATATCTCTCAGGCCTATAAATACTCCTCCCCCTCCTCAGTCGCCAGGTAATCAACAATTCACCAGTTTTTACTCTCTCTCTCTCTCTTTCTGGTTCTGACTTGAGCGTCGAAGGGTCTGTCGCCGGGGGCCACCCCACGATGTTTCAGACATTTTTGCAGGTCCGTCGGCCGCATCATCCACCGTCCAATTCAGATCACAGGAGGTCAATCAACGATCCAAATTCAATCTCAGAAACTCTAATGTCTTTTAACGGCCAAGGCACAGGTTTGACTTTTAGTAGTTTCCATCCATTATTAACTCAGTATCTGTTTGCTCCCACACCGAAAAAAGCAGCAACACTATCGTAGTGTTTTTTTGATAAAAAATGTGACCTCATCACCGTTTCATTAATCAAGAATTAACGAAATAAGTAGTACAAATAATAACATCTATATGTTCCAAACGGAACAATGAAGAACAATTACAAAGCGCAGTCTACATCTCTAACTAGACCCTCCCCTAACTAAACACGTAAACTTGACATTTGCACCTTGTTCTCCCACCAAAACCTCCTAGATGTACTTTAAATTCCAATAACAATCAAATTTGGAATTCAAACTTCATAGACTTAGCTCTCCACCCCGAAGACTCCTTGACCATCCTCCAAACGTTCACCAGGCAACAACCACATCCATCATCTCTTGTTGACATACTTACGCCTCTCCCCACAACGATATTATCGTGTATCCGCCAAACCATCCCCACCGCAACACCTTCTTTCGATTGCTTCAAATCTAGCTCTCAACAGTAGTCGTGTTTCTCAACCGATAATGAGAACGTTTGCACTCGCCGATAACTCCACCAAATGTACTTTGAATTACAACCAAAACTAATTTGAAATTCAAATTACACAAGCATATTCACCTCACACTTCCGAACTAAAATATGAATTTCAAATATCTATATTGAAATTCAAATCTCAATTAATCTCCCTCTCCACACTTCTAATTAAAATTTGAATTTCAAAAAACCTAATTCAAAATTCAAATTTATACTTCACTCCTCTAACTCAAAATTCAAATTCGAATTTCAAATCCTATTTTGAAATTCAAATTTCACAATCAATCAAACAATTGACAATCAATTAATCAATCAATCTCCCTTACTCCCCCCCTCCCTCTGCTCTCTCTCTCTCCCTCTCTCTCTCTTCCCTCCAACCTCTTCTCCGGCCTATCTCAACCACACCGGCCAAGAAAGCCCAATCACCATCGCCCATCTCCACGTCCTCCCCCTTCTTGACAACACCGTCAACCAACCCTCCCTTCGACGACACTATAGCAACCTTGAGCACCATTAAACTCACCTACGACCATGGTCGTAGTCTCTCTTCTGCCCCTCTCCCCACACCCATTGCTCTCGTCATGCACCTCCATCGACCACACCCCAACATGCTTCCCTGAAAATGCAATGCTCTCTACGTCCGATGTCGAGCCAAGTCCAGCTCCGACTATCGACGATCCAACCCTATTTGGACTCTCAATGACGCAAGCACACCTCTGTCAGCGTTTTCGACCACAGCGCCACTCCAACGAGCTCTGGTTGAGCTTACGACGAGCCTCTCCTCGACAATACCCATAGCCTCTCCAATTCCCTTCACCGACAGCCATCGATGCTGTCGACAAGTCAACTTCTCCAATCGAAGCCCCTTCTCAACCGTCATCATCGTCCCCCTTGCACCCTACTCCTCTCCAGACGTTGCCGCTCCGCTGTCGACCTAGTCTCCTTAGAGTCGAACCTCCTCGCCGCTCCGTCCCACTCCAAAATCTCACATCTGACGAAACAAGGTCGTCAACACACCGCCCCACACCTCTATGGCGTCAGAGGGTGGAGAAGGGGGGGGGGGGAAGGGGGAAGAGGATGGGGAGGATGAAGGAGTCCCCCCCCCAATCAAATCTAGATTTTTAGAGCTAGAGGACGGGTTCTTTTTTTCCTAGGAGTCAAATGCAATCAGATTTTTGTTTTCCCCAATCAGATCTGATTCTATCGTAGTTAAATTGTCTTTACTAGACTTGCTTAGTGAAAAGGTCAAGATCCAAGTTTTGCAAGATCAACAATGGCGGTCGTTTATTGACTAGTTGAAAATTTATTACTTGGGGGAAAACCTAACCCAAAAGCAATAGAAGCTATTGCGCACACATTTCACCACACACAGACACCAACTACTCTCTGCAGACTTATAATTCATGTCATGCTAAATGACAACAAAAATACTAACTTCTAGCAAGACTTGCAAGACTTTATCCATACATAACTTCATTTATAAAAGCCTTAAATGACCCCCCCCCCTCCCCCCCCCCCCCCCCCCCCCCCCCCAACCCCCACACACACGCACAACACCAACACCAACACCAACACACACACACAAAAGTGTTTTGTAACCTCCTGACCCACTTCCTATAAATATTTATCAAACTGACCCACTTTTCAAAATAATTAGCCAATTGACCCAGCTTCAAAAAATATTTTATCCAACTAACCCAGTTTGTTATAAAAACCTAAATCAAATTTTCTATATAATCCAAGCTTAGAAATTATAAACTATAATATCCCTCAAACTTTATAAAAATCAACTAGATACTTCACAAAAATTAAATATACCAAGATTAAAAAGCCATTCATAATTTAAAATAAGACACATTAACGAAAGATTGATAGAAAGAAAGCATATACTGATAAGGAAACATCAAAATATATATAAACAAGTAGAATAACTGAAAAATTAGCTAAGAAAATACAAAAAGAAATAGCATACAAAATATTAGACTATAGAAACGAAGAAACAAGTTGGTACTACCAACACCTACAATCATACAAAATCTTAAACTATAAGAATTAAGTTGGTATGGATAATATTCCAAAAGTAGAAACATCAATATATAAATTAAATTCAAAAACAGAATTAGGAATTTATATGATGAATATTTAAGAATTAGAAGAAAATTATAATGGCCAATAAATTATAAGATATATATATATATATAAAAAGATTAAAAAATTATCAATAACAACATAAAAGAACTAAGTAGATATATAACAGTCATGATGGTCTGTCAAAAAGTGGTCAAATGCTCTTGTCGAGCTCGCAACTGAGGGATTCAGAAAGGGCACATGTGCTCAGACGTCAAATTGGGGTGAACAGCCACAGAGAAGTATGCATATCGGGAAGGACAAGAAAAGTTGTCATTTTGAGCTTTTTAGCAGAGATGAGGGCTCAGGGTAGAGTGAGCTCGGTGGAGGTGCTTTCACCAAATAAGATCGATCAAACGTCTAGGATTAGAAAAAGCAAAAAATTTATCAGCTTTGAGGATGAAGATGAGGTTTTTCAAAAAGAGGGAGTAGACGAGAGTGAGAAGCACAAGAATCTAACTCATGTGGCTCTAGAGGCTTCGGCCCAATCTACAATTTCCACGTGGCGACGTAGGAACCTGAGCGAGCCATGTGATGGAAACTGCTCCCGAGAATTTTCCCGCCCTCCCCGCCACTGAGTGCTCACAACGTGCCTTAGACTCAGTGACTAGACTGCATTGTGATGTACTAGAGAGTAATACACTTCCCATGTAGAGTGGGCCCAACTCTAATTATAATGGGCCAGCTGAAGTTTCTATTGTATATGGGCTTGTGAATAATGGGCCAGCTATATCTTCAGAGCCTGGGTTTGGTCGTTGCAAATGATGATAGCATGAAACTATGTCTTGACTTATATGATGATGACTTATATGATGACGATGATTCGGAACTGGAAGACGAGTTGGTAGGAGATACACAGTTATGTCCCGCTACATACTCCACCCCAAATTTTGTTTCATCTACCTTCCCATCGCAATCGACGACATCCAAAGAAGATTATGTTACTCATAGAAATTTGCAAGGTTTTAAGGTCCAAAAAACTGCTAAGCGGGCTCATGCGGAGTTCCTGGGTGACTATTTGGATATCACGGCTGCAGCTAAGTCGGCTAAGATCAATGATGGAGGAACGCAATCCTTTCTAGCTTCCATTTTTAATTTCATGTCTGGTTTCGATGGTTTTTATCTTGCCGAAACTTGTGGTCTTGCGGTAGGCAATAGGAAACGGAAAACTTTCCTCTTGAATAAAATTCGAGGCTGGGAAATTGAGAAATTAAACTTAGTGTCGAATCTCGATCCCGTCCCTTAATGTATCCCTGAACCGGTTCCAAATGAAGATTCTTATGGAATGTTAGGGGTTTGGGGAGGCAGGGTAAATGAGAGATGGTTAGAGATGTTATCAACACATCTAGAACTGACATTGTGGGTCTCTAAGAAACAAAAATCTCACATATGACTAGTCTTAGGGAGGAGGATGGGGGGGGGGGGGGGGGAATTGAATAGGATCTCATAATGGTTGATCTCCCTTTCCGTTGGAGCTTCAGGGAGGCATAGCTATTGGCTTTAACCCTGATTTTTTTGTCTATATGGATGAGCTTCGAGGGAACTTTTCGTTATCTGTTCTTCTCCAGCATCGTTGTGATAACTGGACGTAGACTGTCTCGGTGGTTTATGGCCCAAATCAGGCATTTCATAGACCTTTATTCTGGGAGGAAATTCGCTCTATCCAAACTCGGTGGCAGCATCCTTGGATAATGTGTGTGTAGGGGGGGGGATTTTAACATTATTATATTTGTTTTTGAACATCGAGTGAGAGGTTCTAGCGACGCTGAGAGAGAGAGGCATTCAACCGAGTTATAACAGATCTTGATCTGGTTGACATCCCAATCTTCGATAGATTGTTCACTTGGTCTAACATGCAATCATCCCCTATTCTGGCTAAGTTGGATAGAGTGATGATCTCATTGGATTCGGAGTTCAAATTCTCACTTGTTAGTGCCAAATCAATCCCTAGACCCACATCTGATCATGTGCCCATCCTACCTAACTCTGGAGAGCATCACTCTAGTAAATTGAAAACTTGGTTGCATATTCAGGATTTTCATCACCTTGTAATTGAAAGTTGGGTTCTCCCTACTAGGGTTAATGAGGCGACGCCGATCTGGTGTGAAAATATTCGATGTCTCTGGGCTAAGTTGCGAAAGTGGAATCGAACGCGGTTTGCGACCATCTGGAAAGCTAAAGAGTCTATCCTTCAGGATATTGATGATTTGGAGAGACTAGAGGAATCTAGAGATCTAACCCAAGCAGAACGCAATAGACTGTAATCGTTAAGGGAGGATATTGAGCAACTATACAAATTAGAAGAGATCATGTGGCAACAGAGATCCAGAATTTCGTGGCTTAAAGAGGAAGACGCAAATACGATCTTTTTTCATCGGGTGGCCAGCGTGCGTCGGAGATCAAACATCATCATATCCATCTAAACGGAATCAGGTAGTTCAAGAAGAAAAGGAAATTGATCTTGCATTCCAAAATCACTTAAAAAATCTGTTTAGTCATAAAACATATTTTAGGGTCCCTTTAAGAGAGGAGTTCTGGCATAATGGATATAAGGGTTTGGATCAGTACCTACACTCCCGCGAATCCCCATTCACGAAAGAAGATGTCAAAGGAGTGGTGTTCCAGATGGGTGATGATAAAGCTCCGGGCCCTGATGGATTCCCGATGGTTTTTTGACCAACCCTTCTGTGATGAAATCAAAGATGATCTAATGGCAGTCATTCATGAATTCTACTACCACAAACTTAAATCAGGGAGATTCAAAGGTTTTTTCTTATCCCCAAGAAAGAAGATGCTCTGAGAGTTGGAGACTTTTATCCTATCAGCCTTCTTAATTTCTCGGTAAAGATTATTACCAAGATCCTTGCTAACAGATTAAGCAAGTTGATGGATTGATTGATCAGTAATGAGCAAACTGGATTTATTAAGGGGCACTGTATTATGGACTGCATTGCTACCACAGAAGAAACAATTCACCAATGTCATGTTTCAAATGATAGGAGTTTCTTGTTAAAATTAGACTTCGAGAAAGCTTATGATTCTATCGAATGAGACTGTCTTCTGGAAGCGCTTAAAGGCAGGGGATTTCGAGACAAATAGATCGGGTGGATTAGACATTGCCTTTTATACCAGTAGGTCGGTTATTATTGTCAACGGAAAGGCTAGTAGGTCTTTTTCATGTTGCAGAGGGCTTAGACGGGGGGATCCATTCCCCCCTGGCTTTTCACGATTGTTGCTTATGTTCTTAAAGGCATGATGGATTACTGTCGAAAAGTGGGCTTGATTACTCTGGTGGCTAGCGGTAGAAATGGGTCTAGACGCTCAATCCTAAAATATGAAGAAGATGGCCTTCTATTTAGGAACAGTGATTTGAGGGAGACTATTACCTTCAAAGGAACCATGTATTGTTTTGAAGTCTAGTCGGGCCTCAGGGTGAACTTTCATAAGAGCGCCCTCATTCCTGTTGCCTTGTCAGAAGAAGAAGCAAGAGATCTTGCAAATTTCTTGAATTTTAAACTTGATATCTTCCCTATTAAGTATTAGTGCCTCCCTCTACGCCCAGTCAAACTTAAGAAAACAGACTAATTGCCGATTATGGACCAAGTTGAAGCCAAACTGGCTGGTTGGAAAGGTAAATCACTATCTTTAGGGGTTAGAGTGACCCTCATCAACTTGGTTTTGTCAAATCTCCTGACATATTACTTATCATTTTTCGAATTCCCGAAATGGGTCATTCAAAGGATTGACAGGGTTCGAAAGAGATTCCTCTAAAAAGGGGCAGATGCAAACAAAGGAGGCTACCATCTTATCCGATGGGAGAGAAAGCTTGCATAAAGAAGAGTCAAGGTGGGTTTGACATCATTGACCTGAGATACATGAATTTAGCCCTTCTAGGTAAATGGTGGTGGAAAGTGTTTCACCCTAATGGGAAAGGTTAGCATGACTTTATCCACTCTTACCTCCTAGTAATGGTGACGCGTAGTTTTGGGTTCCGGTTGGGCCCAAAAGTGTCTTGGTTCTGGAAATGAGTAGTCAAAGCCTTTGACCCATTTCATAGTTGTGTCACATCCTACATCGAAAATGGTCTGATGACCATATTTTGGTGGGAGAAGTGGTGTGGAGATCACTCTCTAAGAGAACTATTCCATAAATTTTTTAAACAAGCTTCTCAACCTAACATTTCAGTAGCCAACTTAGAAGCGGGGATTTTGGAGACCCTCCTTCAGATCGCGTCTCGATCCAGAATCCCAATTGAGACTAGGGGCTTTACAATCTTACATTGAACAACTGGGGATTAGATGTCCTAAGGGTCCAGACCGGAAGGCATGGGGATTGGAAGAGAATGACACCTTTATGGTTAGGTCGCTATATAACTGCATCCACTTTAGAGGGTGTAGTTCAAAATGGTCAACGATTCTTTGCAAAGCCAAAACGCCGTTGAAAATAAGATTTTTCCTTTGTCTTGTTCTCAACAATGCAATTTTGATGAGAGAATCCAGCTAAAAGGCAACCGCACATTACTACTAATTGCGGTTTCTGCAATACTTACACGAAAACAAAATCTCATCTTTTCTTAGATTTCCTCAGAAGTAAGGTCATTCTTTGCGAGGTCTTTTTAGCCCTTGGCACATCGGTATACCAACAGGCATATGAAGACCTATGGATTGGACCCACTTTTTCTAGTGAGATATGTGAGATGAAGGAAGGGTGGTATATCGCTATTGCCGCAACGTCCAGGATTTTATGGCTTGACAAAAATAACTTTTACTTTCGTAGGAGTAGTAATAGTATTTATGGTAATCTTACTCATATTATGCATCTTATTTCTCTTTGGGCTACATCTGCTGTAATACCCCGTATTTCCGAAAATATAATATATAAATATATATGTTAAAATATATATATAAAGGAGGAGAGAAGGTTGAAGGATGTAAAGGGGGGCCCACGGGTGTATGGAAACAACCATTGTCTGTTGGATTGTGTGGGACGATGATGTCATAGTCATGTGGGCCTCAGGATTAATTTCAGAATGGAATTGAATCAGAGAAATGAGTTGTGTTTGAATATGGGGATGACGTGGCATATATTGGAGGGGCCCACGGGGATTGATATATGTGCACGGGAATTTGGAGAGAGGTTGAGTAAAATTAATCCCATATCGAGAGTATACAAAAATTAATTGAGTATAAATAAAATTTTCTATGATCAAGAGTCACCTAATTGGTTAACCACCTTTTGAGAGGCAGCCTGTGGTGGGCAGTTTTACTACATAGTACCTAATCTGTCTTCTAAAAATAATCAAAATTGTCTGAGTATTGGGGCAGGGCGTTACAAATGATATCAGAGCCGACTTTCGACACCGGGTGTGGAGAGGTATGCCTGGCTGAGGTCAGTACGCTCATGGCTGAGGTCAGTACGCTGGTAGAGAGACCAGAGGCGAGTATGCTAGCAGGAGGATCGCAGTACGCTGGCAGGATACTCTGCTCCATATCGGCTAGAAAGGCAGATCCTACACTAGATGTGTGCCCTGTACTCAGCGATGATGCTATTTCTAAAGGTGTAGTGTATGTAATATCCCGTATTTCCAAAAAATATAATATATATATATATATATATATATATATATATATATATATAAACGAGGAGAGAAGGTTGAAGGATGTAAAAGGGGGCCCACAAGAGTATGGAAACAGCCATTGTCTATTGGATTGTGTGGGACGATGACGTCATCGTCATGTGGGCCTCGGGATTAATTTCGGAATGGAATTGAATCAGAGAAATGAGTTGTGTTTGAATATGGGGATGACGTGGCATATATTGGAGGGCCCACGGGGATTAATTGAGTATAAATAAAATTGCTATGATCAAGAGTCACCTAATTGGTTAACCACCTTTTTAGAGGCAATCTGTGGTGAACAGTTGTACTACATAGTATCTAATTTGTCTTGTCTAAGTATTGGGGCGGGACGCTACATCTTCGGTGGTGGTTCCTAGAGGAATAATAGTCAAAGCATTTGAGGTGGAGGAGTACGACAAGGAGGAGGTGGTGATTGGTCCCACCTTGGACTGATCCGGTGCATCATGACATGGTTGCTCACCCTCCAAGGCATTATTGGAGGGACCTCTTGTTTCATGTAGTTGTTTTTGTTTGGATGCTCTCATATGTTTGACTTTGTTGTATCTATCCCACCCTCCTATGCACTTGGAGGTATTATGTTTTATTTCCTCTGCTTTGTAGTTTTTTGTATTTGAGCCCAGTACTCTTAGTTTATTTTATTAACTCCTTATTAATAAAAACAGGGTGGCTAAACTCCACCTTCTCTTCAAAAAACAAAAAAAAGGGCAGAAGAATGTATGAAGGTGTTAGAAGCCATAACAAAACTTAACATAAACATTTTAGAAATAAAATATTTAATGGAAAATTTCAATTTAGAGGAAGTAGAAGAAGGCTTTAAAAATGTAGATATAATAAATGAAAAAATAAAAATAGATCAAGAAAAAGACAAGATTATAATAAAACATACAGAAAATCCAACTAATAAATTTAAGACCACAACCTAGTAAAATACTTTATCACCGACAATGGAAATGACAAAGTAGAGAAAGGAGTAAGTTAGAAAAAGGAAAAGAAAAAGAAACATCACAATATGAACCTACGAAACATTATGAAAAATAAATAGCAAGAAATGGTGAATGGATAGATCTAGACTATGTAAAAGATGTAGATAGAACAATAGACGAATTGGTAAAAGCATCATTAATAGTAGGATTTAGGCAAAACCTCTCAGAAAATACATTTGAGAAATTTATGGATGCAAACTTATAGAAGTAGTAGTAAAATGGTGAAATGGACTAACAGAAGAAGAAAAAATAATCAGAAAATCAAGACCAATTGATGATATAGGAACGGAAGAGAATTCAGCACAAAAAACCTTAAGGCTAAAAGAAATAATTACATATTATGAGATAGCACTATGAACATAATTTTGTATCTATAACAAAATAGAAAGACACACTATATATAAAAAGAACCAAGCAAGAGGGAGATAAAGCAATTTAGAAATATACGACATATGTTATTTTGAAAATTGTGCTTGCGAATTTCAAGAACATTTACAAGATAATTATTATACAAAAGAAGAAAATAGTCCAATCTTTGACTCATTTTTCCTGAAACTACCTGTATAAATATATATAGTGTAATACCCTGATTTTTCAAATATATGAAAGATTATTTATTTTTACATATGGTATGCATGTGTAGTATGTTGACTATTATTTCTCAACATGATGAATAAAGAGTATTGTTTTCTATAAAGCATTTTCCTAAAGCCCAATGTTAGTTTGCTTATTTTTCTTTTAAAATATTTATTTTGGCCCAAATTAATTTAAGCCCATGGTTTAATTCTTTTATTTTTGCAACTTGTTTTGTGTAACACCCTCTTTTTTTTATAAGACTTGTTATGAGTGTACAAGTTTCATTAGTGTGGCTTGTGCTTTCACGTGCACTCCATGTACACGTGCATAAGCACACACTTCTTGGCCGGATTGTGGAGAAGTGGGATCAAGTCATGGGTAGTTTTGTAGAGTGTGGGTAGTTATTTCAACCCCCTAGTCCATCCTAGCCCTTGATCCTACAACTCCCTAGTGCATCCTAGCCCTCCATCTCACTCAAATTTGTGTATAAATACCCCCTCTCATTCATTATTTCTTTTACACTAAAATCCTATTGCAAGAGAGTATATTGTGAGAGAGTTGTGTGTGCTTTTTCTGTGGAGGCCGAGTAGCACTTCTGGAGTTTCGGTGTGAAGCAAGGAGCAAGAAGGCGTCCATTGCATTAAGGAGTTTCCTGGATTTCGATTACTTTCGTCAACAAGGTGGGTTCAATTTTCTTTATTTCTAACTAGGAAATGTATGGAATTGAATAATGATGCATGAAAAATGATTAATAAGAGTACACATTTAATTGGAAAATGAACTATTGATTGATTCATGTATGGATGAGAATTTCCTGTGACTCTATTGGTAAATGACATTGTAGAAAGAATTGAAAATGGTCTGTGCAGTCGACTGTCCAGGGGACAAGTCGACTGGTGCGAGGCGAATGTTTTTCATGATTCTAAGTTAGAATCTTTATTAAGACTAAAGGTTTATTGTGTATATATATGCAACTAAAGTGATAGATCGATTGCTAGATCAATGTCCTCCATGTGATACACAACCTAGAAAATATGAATGATTGATTATTGGGAAACTGGAAATGACATATACAGTCGACTGGGAATGTTAACAGGCGACTGGTCTATTGAAATAGAATATGAATAATTCAGAATTCTATAAACGATGTATTTTAATATGATGTCTAGTATGTTAAATTGAGATTAGCATTTACCTCTGAAAGTAAATGACGACAAAATGAAAGTGCATGCTTAGTAATTTCTTGAGAAGAGAAACATTAGCTATGTGATATTTACGCTAAATCGAAATGATGTTATGATGAGAATTACATGCTGTGTTGACACGAATTTAATGTGATATGGGTAATGAAGAACAGAAGGAAAGATAATTCCTCAAAGTGAAATTTAACCTGTTCAGTCGACCGAATGCTTGAAGCAGTCGACTGTACCGAACATGATAAGTGTATAATTGAACTACACAGTACAGACGACTGATTTACAGAACAGTCGACTGTTAACTGTATGATATTTTAATGTGGAAACTGCGGAACAGCCGACTGGCCATGTGCAGTAGTCGACTCTTCCGAGTGTTATTAATGAACTGTATTTGACTGGATAAGTCGACTGGTGGAGTTCCAAGTCGACTGTCCAGAGTGCTTTTTGGTATATCCGAAATCGTATGATTTGTTTGTGGTAAAGATTGTGAATCTGGATATTGGTAAACTCTATTGTTCTTGCATGAATGTACATGAAGCAAATCATTTATTGTGAATTATGAAAATTAAATGGATATGAAAGCTATAACATGAAAAAGAAAATCTTTGAGATCATAAAGTGAACTCATGAGTTGGAAATGTTCAGATTTTAGAAATTGTGAATTTGAATTGAAATGAAAGAGTAGCTAAGTCTCCCCCGGCAATTGAAAGAAATGAAATGAGAATTTGAAATGAAAGACCAAGGTTGGTCATGTGAATAAATGAATAAGTCCGGTTGAGTGGAGAGGCTAACTCTAGAGCTTTGATTTTTATTCATGATTCTAATAAAAACTAAGGATTTAGCACATAGTGGAGATGTGATGAAAGTAGGAGAAAAACATGAGTGAGAGCCATTGGGTAGCGGCGAGAGCGTATCCCAGGAATTCCCATAATGAGTCTGGGTGAGGATGCGACTCCAGAGTACCGTCCCGGTGGTGACGCTCGTGGGATGTTCGAAGACTACGGGTGGTGTCATGTCTACGGTGAGAGCTGAATTACCACAGGATATCTGCATGATGAGTCATGTCAGCGATGGAATTCCCTCCAGAGTGTCTAGGCATGAGTTCGTAGGTCAGAAGACATCTAGGATACTTACCGTAGTTACAGTAGTAGAGTAAATCATAACGAGGGATTGAACCCTATAAAGTTGAAGGACGATTAAGAGGCTTGCCCTCAGACCTATGTAGTATGGAATGCATAGAATCCGAACAAGTGCGCATTAGTGTCATGTAATATAAATAATGCATTAAGGACTAAGTGCACAATCACAACACGACATGAATAGGGTAGCCCCTGTATTTGAAATGTGACAAGTTTGTGTTTGTTAAATATGGAAAATTGAGTTATACTATTTTCGGCATAGAGAGGATGGCCGTGTATAATGTTCGTCGGTTGAATAAACTGACGTACCCACAGTCTTATATGCAGGTATGTTAAAGATCAAAGAGGAACAAATGCTTAAGGATTCATTCAATGTTGATGTATAATTGTTTCATTGTTGTAAATTCTACTTCCGCTGTGCAATATAATATTGATGTAAACTCTGATGTAAAAAAGAAAAGTTTAAATCCCTTGTAAAGTTGTACTAAAGAAAGTGAAAAGATCCTGTAGAACATCTCGAATTCAGTGTATTTGGGATTCGGGGCGTTACAGAGTGGTATCAGAGCCACGCTTTCTACACTTTCCCTATTTGGTACAAATTTATAAGGAACGACACCCTAGAAGTGGACATTAGAGTGTGTGTTTGAGTTTAGAGATTTAAATGTAAGTGACTTACATTTGTGTTGCTCTATGACTTATGCTTCTTCCTCTCTATTCTAAGATGGCTGATCACTTCGACCCTGCTGGAGGCGACGACTGGCATATCATTAAGGAAGAGTACCATCCTGGACAGGCTGATTCTGAGGACGAGTATTACCCTGGGCAAGCAGATTCTGATGAGGAGGAGTGGCCTGAATCTCGAGAGATTACCCCACCTCCAGACTCGTCTGACAATTCTTCTTCCGATGAAGAAGAGGGACCAGCTCTGAGTAGCACTGCGGCTTCTCTTCAGAGGCAGGTGGAAAAACTGCGAGAGATAGTTGGAGTATTGGAAGCTCAACTGGCGAAGCGAAAGGACGATTTCTCTGTTCTCAGCCACCGGGTATGGGAACTTGAGAAGAGAAAGAACCTGACAGATGTGCTGAAGGATGAAGTTGATGAACTACGGGAAGAACTTCGAGCAGCGAAGAGGACCCGTAGGAGTTAGATTGTTGTAGCTTCTATTATTTTCCGTTCTGATGTCAAAAATATTTTTTTTAATTCGAATGTATAAACTTTGGAATTCAGTGAAATGCAAGTTGATTTAAATTCTTGTCTCATACTTCGAATTTAATGGATTTTTTGCATCAGAATATGTCGAGAAGAGGAGCTAGGAATGGAGAGGGTTTGGATCTGGAGACCGAACTTGCAAGGGTCTACTAGACGCTTAATGCAGTGGCTATGAACCAAGGAAGGGGGCCAGTGAATCCAGTACCCGAGGCGATTAAGCTGGTGGAATCATTCAAGAGAATGAAACCACCTGTATTCGAGGGAAAGTCAGACCCAGATGCGGCTGACAACTGGATTCGGCAAGTGGAGACGATCTTTGAGGTGTTGGAGACACCGGAAGGCAGCACAGTCAAGTTGGCGACTTTGCAATTGGAGAAGGATGCGGCTGTTTGGTGGCAGTCGATGAAGAGGACCATGGGAGGTATAGTGCTTGGCTGGGAGGAATTTCTGGAAGAATTCGCAGTCACTATTTTCCCTCCGATGTTCAGGAGAAGAAGGCTATGGAGTTTCTGTCACTTCAGCAAGGCAGCATGTCGGTGAGGGGGTATGAGACTAAGTTTACTCAGCTCTCCAGGTATGCTCCAGAACTGGTGAGGGATGAGGCGAAGAAGGCCCGTAAGTTCGAGCATGGACTGAGGCCAAGCTTGAGATCCCGGATGATACCTCTTGGTATCAGGCAATTTGACAAGTTGTTGAAGAGGGTAGCAGCGACGGAGGCGGATATGAAGCAGTTCCATGTTGCTCAGCACCGGAGGAGCAACTGGCAGTCCGGGAAGAGGCCCACCAATTCTGGGAGTTTTCAGGGTCAACCATCTGCACAGAGGTTCAAACCGACAGGGACGAACGCTATTAGTGTAGCTGGAGGACCTGGAAGCACTATGGTGAGACCTTCTGCAGTCACTTGCTATAACTGTGGTGAGGCGGGACATTACAAATCTCAATGTCTCAAACCACGGGCTGGCAATCACAATGTGCCAATACAGCAGACTGGAAAGAGGCCGTACCAATCAGGGCGGGTATTTGCCTTGACGGAAGCTGATGCTGAGGAGACGGATCAGGTCATCTCTGGTACGAGGACTGATGTTTAGTGGTTTTTGTCATTTCTTCTTCCCGTTCATATTGTGAAACTGTTATGTAATAGTGTGTATTATGTAACAGGAGAACTTTATCTTAATGGAATACAAGCTGTTGTATTGTTCGATAGTGGATCCTCTCATACATTTGTGTCACCTAGATTTGCTGAAATGTTGGGAGTGGAACCGAAGATTTTTTCAGGCAAGATCTTAGCAGTAGCTACTCCGTCAGGGGAAACTTTGACCACTGATCAGTATTACGCTGATTGCGAGATTGTGATTGGAGATCGAATCTTTGGCATTGATCTGATTGAGCTGACTATCTTGGGAGTCGACGTTATCATTGGCATTGATTGGATGTCGGTGTACAGTGCAAGCATCGAGTGCAAGACTAAGACAGTAACAGTGAAGGCTCCAGGGGGACCTGAAGTCACTTTCTATGGGAAGCAGAAGTGTTCTAAGCTGGTGGCAACTATCCGCAAGGAAGAGACTCCTGTGGAATTGCAAGGGATTCCTGTGGTTCGGGACTATCCGACTGTGTTCTTGGAAGATTTTCCTGGGTTACCTCCACATCGTGATGTAGAGTTCAGCATCACTGTTCAACCGGGAAGTGCACCCATTTCTAAGGTACCGTATAGGATGGCTCTAGTGGAACAGGATGAGGTGAAACGGCAGATTAAGGAACTATTGGAGAAAGGCTTTATTCAACCTAGTGCGTCGCCGTGGGGAGCACCAGTGCTTTTGATAAAGAAGAAGGATGGATCGATGAGAATGTGTATCGATTACTGAGAGCTGAATAAGGTCACTGTTCAGAATAAGTATCTTATTCCTCGAATTGATGATTTGTTCGATCGTCTACAAGGAGCAGCTGTATTCTCCAAAATAGATCTTCGATCAGGTTACCACCAAGTTCGAGTGAAAGCTGAAGATGTGCATAAAACTGCATTTAGAACTCGACATGGGCATTACGAATTCTTAGTTATGCCATTCGGAGTGACGAATGCACCCGCAATCTTCATGGATTTAATGAACAGAGTTCTGAGGCCGTTCATTGATTCTTTCGTCGTGGTGTTTATCGACGATATCCTCGTGTACTCCAAGTCAGAGGGGGAGCACACCGAGCATCTGGCAGCAGTTTTGCAGAAGCTGGAAGAGCAGAAGTTGTATGCCAAGTTATCCAAGTGTGATTTCTGGAAATCTGAAGTGGCATTCCTAGGTCACATCATTTCTAAGGAGGGAGTGGCAACTGACCCTCAGAAGATAGAGGCAGTGAGAGATTGGGCTAGGCCTACTACAGTGAAGGAAGTCAGAAGTTTTCTTGGGATTACTGGATACTACCGGAGATTCATTCAAGGTTATGCTCAGATAGCTGTACCGCTTACTGGACTGACCAAGAAGAATGTGAGCTTCAAGTGGACTGAGCAATGTGAGGCGAGCTTTCAGGAGTTGAAAGAGAAGCTGACTACTGCACCTATTTTGGCTTTGCCTAGAGCAGGTGTTGAGTATGATGTTTATAGCGATGCTTCACATCGTGGGCTTGGTTGTGTCTTAATGCAAGAAGGTAGAGTAATCGCTTATGGGTCTAGGCAACTACGACCACATGAGAAAAATTACCCGACTCATGATCTGGAGTTGGCTGCAATTATCTTTGCCCTGAAGCAATGGAGGCACTACATGTACGGTGAGAAATCGAACATGTACACGGATCACAAGAGCTTGAAGTATATATATCAGCAGAGGGATCTGAATCTGAGGCAGCGGAGATGGTTGGAAGTGCTCGAGGACATGCGAGCTGAGATCAAGTATCATCCTGGAAAAGCTAATGTTGTTGCTGATGCACTTAGCCGCAAGAGCAGTTTGGCCAGTTTGATTACAACTCAGAAGCATCTGGTTGAGGAGTTGGACCGAGCAGGTATTGAGGTTGTCTTGCAAGGATTGGGGGCATCTTTGGCTCAGTTGAGGCTTCAGCCTACTTTGAATGCAAGGATCATTGCAAGTCAGGAGGTTGATGCTGATATCTTGGAGATGAAGGAGCAGGTTAGTGCTGACAGGTTGCCCGGATTTCAAACCAGGGATGGAGTGCTGTGGTTCGGAGATAGACTGTGTGTTCCAAATCAGGCGGACCTGAAAGAGAGTATTCTTCAGGAGGCGCATGCTACTCTTCTGTCTGTACATCCTGGGAGTACTAAGATGTACAAAGACATCAAACAGCATTTCTGGTGGTCAGGTTTGAAGCGGGATGTGGCTGAATTTGTTGCGAAGTGTGAGGTTTGTCAGCAAGTCAAAGCCGAAAATCAGAGACCCAGAGGTCTATTACAGCCGTTACCTATTCCGGAATGGAAGTGGGATAACATCAGTATGGATTTCATCACAGGATTGCCTAAGAGTTCTAAGGGCAATGATGCGATTTGGGTTATAGTCGATCGACTGACCAAGTCCGCTCACTTTTTGGCGATGAAACTCACTGCTTCGATGGACAAGTTGGCTGAGATGTATGTTGGTGAGACTGTCCGACTTCATGGTGTTCCCTCAACTATTGTGTCTGATCGAGATGCGCAGTTTACTTCGCATTTCTGAAGGAGTCTTCAGGCAGCTTTGGGTACCAAGACAGATTTCAGCACTGCCTTTTATCCGCAAACCGATGGGCAGACCGAGAGAGTCAATCGTGTTCTTGAGGATATGCTTCGGTGTTGTATACTAGATTTTGGAGGCAGTTGGAAAAGGCATTTACCTTTGGTAGAGTTTGCCTACAACAACAGTTTTCAGGCTAGCATCGGGATGGCACCGTACGAAGCTTTGTATGGTCGGAAGTGCAGGACTCCTGTTTGTTGGTATGAAGTTGGGGAGCGTCAGTTGTTTTGTCCTGAGCTTGTGCAGTAAACTTCTGAGAAGATTGTTCTGATCAGGAAAAGGTTGGTAGAAGCTCAGAGCAGGCAGAAAAGCTATGCAGACAACCGGAGAAGGGACCTTGAGTTTGAGGTTGGTGACTTCGTCTTTCTGAAGGTATCACCCAGTAAAGGTATGGTCCGATTTGGCAAAGGCGGGAAGTTAGTCCCGAGGTTTATAGGCCCGTATAAGATATTGAAAAGGATCGGGAAAACTGCTTACCAGCTTGAATTACCGGAAGAGTTATCTCAGGTGCACAATGTCTTTCATGTGTCTATGCTGAGAGGTTATATTCCAGATCCGAGTCATCATTTGCCTGAAGTGCCGGAAGGTTTACAGTTGGATCTGAATTACATCGAGTCTCCTGTCGAGATTGTTGATCGTCGAGAGAAAGTCTTGAGGAATAAGACGATACCGATGGTCAAGGTGGTCTGGAGAAACCACTTGGTTGAAGAGGCTACTTGGGAATCTGAGGAGAAGATGTTAAAGGACTATCCTGAGCTTTTTGCTTGATTGTATTTTTTGTGTGTGTGTTGTATTTTTTTGTTTTCCTCGCTCTTGACTGTAGTTCCGGGGACGGAACTATTCTAAGGAGGGAGTGATGTAATACCCTGATTTTTCAAATATATATAAGATTATTTATTTTTACATATGGTATGCATGTGTAGTATGTTGACTATTATTTCTCAACATGATGAATAAAGAGTATTGTTTTCTATAAAGCATTTTCCTAAAGCCCAATGTTAGTTTACTTATTTTTCTTTTAAAATATTTATTTTGGCCCAAATTAATTTAAGCCCATGGTTTAATTCTTTTATTTTTGCAACTTGTTTTGTGTAACACCCTCTTTTTTTTATAAGACTTGTTATGAGTGTACAAGTTTCATTAGTGTGGCTTGTGCTTACACGTGCACTCCATGTACACGTGCATAAGCACACACTTCTTGGCCGGATTGTGGAGAAGTGGGATCAAGTCATGGGTAGTTTTGTAGAGTGTGGGTAGTTATTTCAACCCCCTAGTCCATCCTAGCCCTTGATCCTACAACTCCCTAGTGCATCCTAGCCCTCCATCTCACTCAAATTTGTGTATAAATACCCCCTCTCATTCATTATTTCTTTTACACTAAAATCCTATTGCAAGAGAGTATATTGTGAGAGAGTTGTGTGTGCTTTTTCTGTGGAGGCCGAGTAGCACTTCTGGAGTTTCGGTGTGAAGCAAGGAGCAAGAAGGCGTCCATTGCATTAAGGAGTTTCCTGGATTTCGATTACTTTCGTCAACAAGGTGGGTTCAATTTTCTTTATTTCTAACTAGGAAATGTATGGAATTGAATAATGATGCATGAAAAATGATTAATAAGAGTACACATTTAATTGGAAAATGAACTATTGATTGATTCATGTATGGATGAGAATTTCCTGTGACTCTATTGGTAAATGACATTGTAGAAAGAATTGAAAATGGTCTGTGCAGTCGACTGTCCAGGGGACAAGTCGACTGGTGCGAGGCGAATGTTTTTCATGATTCTAAGTTAGAATCCTTATTAAGACTAAAGGTTTATTGTGTATATATATGCAACTAAAGTGATAGATCGATTGCTAGATCAATGTCCTCCATGTGATACACAACCTAGAAAATATGAATGATTGATTATTGGGAAACTGGAAATGACATATACAGTCGACTGGGAATGTTAACAGGCGACTGGTCTATTGAAATAGAATATGAATAATTCAGAATTCTATAAACGATGTATTTTAATATGATGTCTAGTATGTTAAATTGAGATTAGCATTTACCTCTGAAAGTAAATGACGACAAAATGAAAGTGCATGCTTAGTAATTTCTTGAGAAGAGAAACATTAGCTATGTGATATTTACGCTAAATCGAAATGATGTTATGATGAGAATTACATGCTGTGTTGACACGAATTTAATGTGATATGGGTAATGAAGAACAGAAGGAAAGATAATTCCTCAAAGTGAAATTTAACCTGTTCAGTCGACCGAATGCTTGAAGCAGTCGACTGTACCGAACATGATAAGTGTATAATTGAACTACACAGTACAGACGACTGATTTACAGAACAGTCGACTGTTAACTGTATGATATTTTAATGTGGAAACTGCGGAACAGCCGACTGGCCATGTGCAGTAGTCGACTCTTCCGAGTGTTATTAATGAACTGTATTTGACTGGATAAGTCGACTGGTGGAGTTCCAAGTCGACTGTCCAGAGTGCTTTTTGGTATATCCGAAATCGTATGATTTGTTTGTGGTAAAGATTGTGAATCTGGATATTGGTAAACTCTATTGTTCTTGCATGAATGTACATGAAGCAAATCATTTATTGTGAATTATGAAAATTAAATGGATATGAAAGCTATAACATGAAAAAGAAAATCTTTGAGATCATGAAGTGAACTCATGAGTTGGAAATGTTCAGATTTTAGAAATTGTGAATTTGAATTGAAATGAAAGAGTAGCTAAGTCTCCCCCGGCAATTGAAAAAAATGAAATAAGAATTTGAAATGAAAGACCAAGGTTGGTCATGTGAATAAATGAATAAGTCCGGTTGAGTGGAGAGGCTAACTCTAGAGCTTCGATTTTTATTCATGATTCTAATAAAAACTAAGGATTTAGCACATAGTGGAGATGTGATGAAAGTAGGAGAAAAACATGAGTGAGAACCATTGGGTAGCGGCGAGAGCGTATCCCAGGAATTCCCATGATGAGTCTGGGTGAGGATGCGACTCCAGAGTACCGTCTCGGTGGTGACGCTCGTGGGATGTTCGAAGACTACGGGTGGTGTCATGTCTACGGTGAGAGCTGAATTACCACAGGATGTCTGCATGATGAGTCATGTCAGCGATGGAATTCCCTCCAGAGTGTCTAGGCATGAGTTCGTAGGTCAGAAGACATCTAGGATACTTACCGTAGTTACAGTAGTAGAGTAAATCATAACGAGGGATTGAACCCTATAAAGTTGAAGGACGATTAAGAAGCTTGCCCTCGGACCTATGTAGTATGGAATGCATAGAATCCGAACAAGTGCGCATTAGTGTCATGTAATATAAATAATGCATTAAGGACTAAGTGCACAATCACAACACGACATCAATAGGGTAGTCCCTGTATTTGAAATGTGACAAGTTTGTATTTGTTAAATATGGAAAATTGAGTTATACTATTTCCGGCATAGAGAGGATGGCCGTGTATAATATTCGTCGGTTGAATAAACTGACGTACCCACAGTCTTATATGCAGGTATGTTAAAGATCAAAGAGGAACAAATGCTTAAGGATTCATTCAATGTTGATGTATAATTGTTTCATTGTTGTAAATTCTACTTCCGCTGTGCAATGTAATATTGATGTAAACTCTGATGTAAAAACGAAAAGTTTAAATCCCTTGTAAAGTTGTACTAAAGAAAGTGAAAAGATCCTGTAGAACATCTCGAATTCAGTGTATTTGGGATTCGGGGCGTTACATATAGTGCATACGTAAATAAGAAAGTAAAACCAGAAACAAATACTTTAGGATATAGAACACAATTTGTAAAAGATTATAGGGATAAAGTGTGCCAAGAACCTAGATCAACTATAAAATTCTATAAAATATATAAATAAAGAATTTGTTGTGAAGAAGCAAAACCAGATCATTGTGGATGTAATAATAGCTACAATTATATAAAAAGAATTTAAAACAAAATGCAATGATGTAAACCAAAATACAGAAAAACTTTGAAGAAATATAAAAAAAACCTACAAAAATACTTCAGAAGAATAAATAAAAACAAATAATATCCAAAAAAAATCCAAAGAAATGTAATTACTATATATGCGAAGAAGCATGACATATATCACCAAATTGTCCTAAAGAATGGGGGGGGGGGGGGGGGGGGGGGGGGGGGGGAATTGTAAAATACGTAGAAGAAATTGAAGAAATGTATAACATAAACTATAAACACATAGAATATGAAGAAGATTGGTCAGAAATAAGTGAAGATGAGTAAATAATGGTAATAGAAGAAAATAGTGAAAGTAATGAAGATGAAATAGAAGAATGCGAAATAAATATGATAATAAAAATAACAGAAATAAAAGAACTAGATAGAGAAGAAATTAATGAAGAAAAGGAAAAGAGCTTTGACATACAAAAATATGATAAAATAAGAGCAATCAAACTAGACATAAACCCGAAAGAAATATGTAAACTTCCATATTTGAAAGAAAAAGAAATGCCATAATAATAGCTAGAAAGAATGAACAGCCTATAAACATTGAACAAGCTCACAGAAAGACCATAATTTCATTAATAACAGAAAGAATAATAAGAGAATAAATAGAATAAATGTTGCCGCTAAATTTGGTGTGGGGGCAAACAGATAGAACTTGTGGATTCTTGGGGAAACTGAATAGGAAAACCTGCGTACCTGTTCCGTCGGGCCTCGTTCGTCGTTCCTGCCGTGCACCTGCAAAAAGTGCGAGACACCGGGGTTGTTCCCGGCGACGCACCCTCCGACGCTCAAGTCAGTAATCTGGCAGACTATGAAAGAGCGTAAAAAACTGGTGAAGAGTTGATTACCTCTTAATGGAGATGGATGGGGGGTATTTATAGGCGTCTTAGGGAACGGATTAGGAATGTAATCCCCGTGATTTGATAAGGAATGTCCTCCATAATCAGATGAGGAAGGTAATCTGATAGGATATATTCCCTGTAATCAGATAAGGAATTTAATCCCTAATCCCCCGTGAAAAGGTAGATGTCCATCAGGGCCGTTGATCGTGTTCAATCAGGGACCCTGACTCTATCTTGATGGATTGGGTGCGCAGCGGGTTGAGACCCGCACCCTCTTGGTGGTGGATCCATTTGCGGATTATTGGGCCCTAGGAGGGCAGATCCAATATTCGTTTTGGTCCTTTTGTGGGTGAAATTACTGTTTTACCCTCAGGTCTCAAGATTCGCGCCTGATTTGGACGGTTCCGATTAAACCCCATTTTTAGCCATATCACGAGCCCCCCACTCCTAAAGGCTGAACTTGATCGGCCTTTGAGGAGTAGTTTAGCTGTTTTTAATGGCTGGTAGAGTTGTATCGGGGCCCAAACGGAAGGTTTTGAATCTTGAAGGAGGTTGTTTGGTGATTTTTCAAGCGGATTGAACTCTGAGTCGCTCCTGAACTCTGATGGTCATGTGGCGTTACTGCGGGGACGTCTTTTTTACTTTCGCGGAGTACCAATTCGTTGTTCGGGGGTCTTGTATACTTGGATCACGCTTTAGACCTCCCTAGAGTTCGCTGGCGAAGGGGCCGAGGTCCATATGCGGTTCGGCGAGCTTTTCCAGCGAGGGAAGCGAGTTCGGCAGGGCTGCGAGCGTCAGGAGCGAGTTCGGCGATCCGCCGAACCTGTTTTTTCCCTATAAGAGGGTCGGTGCCACGAACGCTCGGCAGCGGTGCCGAACCTGTTTTTTCCATATAACAGGGTCGGTGCCACGAACGCTCGGCAGCGGTGCCGAACCTGTTTTTTCCATATAACAGGGTCGGTGTCACGAACGCTCGGCAGTGGTGCCGAACCTGTTTTTCCCCTATAACAGAGTCGGTGTCACGAATGCTCGGCAGTGGTGCCGAACCTGTTTTTTCCATATAACAGGGTCGGTGTCACGAACGCTCGGCAATGGTGCCGAACCTGTTTTTTCCATATAACAGGGTCGGTGTCACGAATGCTCGGCAGTGGTGCCGAGTGTGACTTTTTTCCCTATAGCTGGGTCGGTGTCACGAATGCTCGGCAGTGGGTGCTGAGCGTGACTTTTTCCCTATAACAGGGTCGGTGTCACGAATGCTCGGCAGTGGGTGCCGAGCGTGACTTTTTCCCTATAACAGGGTCGGTGTCACGAATGCTCGGCAGTGGGTGCCGAGCGTGACTTTTTCCCTACAACAGGGTCGGTGTCACGAATGCTCGGCAGTGGGTGCCGAACGCGACTTTTTCCCTATAACAGGGTCGGTGTCACGAATGCTCGGCAGTGGGTGCCGAGCGTGACTTTTCCCCTATAACAGGGTCGGTGTCACGAATGCTCGGCAGTGGGTGCCGAGCGTGACTTTTTCCCTATAACAGGGTCGGTGTCACGAATGCTCGGCAGTGGGTGCCGAGCGTGACTTTTTCCCTATAACAGGGTCGGTGTCACGAATGCTCGGCAGTGGGTGCCGAGCGTGACTTTTCCCCTATAACAGGGTCGGTGTCACGAATGCTCGGCAGTGGGTGCCGAGCGTGACTTTTTCCCTATAACAGGGTCGGTGTCACGAACGCTCGGCGGTGAGTGCCGAGCGCCCAGACTTGTTTTATGTGAGTTTGTCTTTTCCGTGCGCCATTTGAACGTCTGACAACTCTGACAATTCTGACAACCCTGACAGATGGGACGCCCATTAAATGCTGTGACCTCTGGGGTTCCATCAGATGGGATAGCATTAAATGCATCTCATGATTCGCTGCGGTTAACGAGGTGACGATTGGGATCGCTCCGCCGCTTGGTTTAGATGGGCCGGTCGTACAAGCCCATTAGCCTCGTGGGGAGTGCCCCCCTTCTATAAATCCTCACCCCCCCTCTCATTTCTCACTTCTCCTCTCATTTGTTCAGGCGTTCTCTAGTGTTTCAGGCGAGCTTTTCCGGCAACCGGTGTTAGCTCAGGCGAAGTTTTTCGGCAGCTCTTTCTCTCGAGGTAATTTATAAACTATGTCTGTAGCTTCTGTCTCAGATGAAGTCTCTGGGTCCGAGTCCTCCCCTATAGGCGCCGAAGCCTCGACTCCGACTCCAACCAAGGGCAAGGTGTTCGGCAAGGATTCGATTGTCGAGGATCCGAAGAGGATGGGAGAGTTCGGACAGCTGCCGGGTCCGCTGACAGGACTACACAGGGTCCGGGAGCTCCCGAAGGACCAGGCCGAGCGAATCGTCCATGGGAGGGAGAGGACCTTCGAGGAGAATGAAGCGAGGGAGACGACGGAGGCGGACGATGCGGCGTCGATCCTGCGCGAGGAGGAGTTGGTGGCGATCCGGGACGCTTTTTTCATCCCGGAGGAGTACGAAATCATGCTGCCGGGCCCCGGGGTTAGGGCCAATTCGCCGCTGCCAGTGACCATGTGTTGCTGGCCGGTTGATGCCTTTATCGCCGGTGCCCGGCTACCTCTCCACGCGTTCGCAATTACCGTGGTGAGCTGGTACGGGGTCTGCCCTATTCAGCTCATGCCGAACGTGTGGCGAGTGATTAATGGCTTCGTTCTCCATTGCCAGGCCGCGGGGATCGAACCGCAGCTGAACGTGCTTCGGACGATATACCGGCTCCACCAAGGGAACAAGTCGGAGTACCGGTATTATCTGACTCCGAGGCACGGCGGCAGGCTCGTCGTTTGCCCAGACTCTATCAAGCACTGGCGAGAGAAGTGGGTTGTCGTGCGGAGTCGAGAGGCCTGGCCGATCCCCACCAATTGGGCAGAAGGGGTGACCAAGAGGGCGACGGCGCTGCCGAGGCTCTCAGTAGAAGAAGAAGAGGCGGTCCGGATCCTTCTCGACCGGCCGAAGTACGACTGGAAGGATTTGATGGAAGACGTTCTTTACAGGGGAGGGCTCGGCCGCGTAGATCCTAGTACGCGGCTTTTCGCCAAGTTCTTTTTTCCGTACTTGCTGCCTTGTTCTTCTTTTGTGCTAATCATTTTTTGTTCTTGATGCAGAATCTATGGACTACGAGGCGGTGTTGGCGCTCAGGGCGGGGCTCGCCAGTAAGGCGCCGAGGAAGCGCAAGAGGGTTGCGTCGAAGCTGCCCTCGAGCTCGAAGGTGCCGAGGATTGCGGCCCCCGACCAGGTGGTGGAGGTTGCTGACGACCCGGTCGTCACCGTGGCGGGGCCTTCGGCTGCTGCTCCTGTGGGGGATTTCCCCATTGCCGCCGCGCTCGCCATGCCGACCCCGCCGCTGACCGTAGCGGGCGAGGAGCTCCTGACGGAGGAGCACAAGCGGATTCACATTCCGGACTGGCAGGTCCGGAGGCACGATGGGTTCCTCGGGAACTCGTTGGCGAGTATGCAGGCCGTCAAGCATCTCGCCACCCCGAAGGACCGCGCCGCCATGGACGCGGGGAGGCAAGGCGACGACGTGATCGAGATCGCTCGTTCGGCGGTATCGGTAAGTTCCGAGTTCCCTTCATTCGTTTCATCTTGAATCACAAAATTTTTCTAACTCTCTGAGCTCTTCCTCTTTCCCTTGCAGATCGTCGTCCACTTCGGTCACCTCACCGAAAGGCTGACCGCCCTCGAGAAGGAGCTGAAGCAAGAGTCCGACCAGGCTCGGAACGAGAAGGCTCGGATGTCGAACCAGCTCGACAAGCTCCGAGTCGAGCATGAAGGTCGGTCTGCGAGGATCCAGCACCTCGAGGCCGAAGTGAAGAGGCTGGAGGACGAGCTGCGTCGGGAGAAGGAGGGGTCGGCCAATCAGTTGGTCGAGGCCGAGGCGAAGCAGGCGGCGGCTGTGAAGGAGGTGGAGGACGCCACCTTGAAGAAGGCCCAGGGGTACCTCGCACAGAACATGGCGAAGGCTTTCGCCACTGCCCTCGACCGGGTGCGAGAGGCATACCCCGGGGTGGACGTCTCGGGATGGCGACTCTTCCCCGGACACGTAGAGGGCTTCGACCCCGAGTCCGAAGGGGAAGAGGAAGAGGAGGAGGAGGGCGACGCTGATGCCGATGCCGGGGTTACTGGCGAGGTCCCGAGCTCCACGACCACTCCGTTGGCGGCGGCGTCTCCTTCGGGGAAGTCGACGCCTACTCCGCCTCGTCGCCCGGGGAAAGAGGTCGGGCCCTGAATCCGCCTTTCGTTTTGTTGTTTTTGATTGTTTCTGCTCCCCCACTTTTTTTTTGTTTTTCCTTTCGAACTTTGTAACGCCTAATAGCGGACTGGCCACCGCTTCTTTTGATGTTAATGAAAGGAAAATTTTTACAAGTGTCGGTGCTCGGAAGTTTTTGTCTTGTGCCCCCTCTTTTGCCGAACTGTCAATCCTTGTTTTTAGAGATGAAAATTATTCCAAGTGCGGTGCTTCGGCCACGCTCAATGTTTTTGCTGATTACTTCGATTCCTTTGCAGCTTATGGTGATCGCCCAAGACGTCGAGCCTGCTCGCCCGGACGAGGGAGTTCCAGCCGAGGCCGGCCTAGGGGCGACGAGGCTGTGCCTGGCTAGGTGTAGAGAGAAACTTTACGAGGTCGAGCTCGGATTGCGCCGAGCTGAAAGCGAGAGGAGGCATCTCCAGCTCGTCCTTGGACGGCGAGACATCGAGATTCGTCGTTTGGAAAGCAGAATCGCCGAGCTCATACCCGAAGGTGAACATTTGCCAACTGATTTCAGTAATGAGATTCGAGTTCAGTGCATTCGTCATAATTTGTCCAAAATAATAGCGGAGAAGGACGAGTTGCTTTTCGAGATACAGCATCTGCAGTCCGTAGAGGCGAAGCTCCGGAGTGAGGGCGAGGGGCTGACGGCCGAGGTGGCCAAGTTGACGACTGAACGAGTCGAGTTGACTGCCGAAGTCGAAGCGCTCAAGAGGGCGACGGTGGATAAAAGCATCGAAGTCACCCACCTTCGGCGCCTCGTCGCTAGTCGATCTGGAGTGCCGGACTCCGCGATACCCCCACGTTTCGAAGTCGACGTTAAAGACGACTCGTTGCGGGACAGGATCTCAGAGTTGGAGGCGGAAGTGGCTCGTCTGAAGCCACATTCAGGGCCGATCAACGTTCGAAGCACGTCATGCACTCGCGCTGAGAGTGAGCGGGGCATTACTTTCTATGAGATGGCGACCCGTCAGCGGATCGGCCAACCAAGCCCGGGGGACGCACAGAGCTCGGTGGCAATCTCCTCGAGCGGGGCGTCCGTCGGCGTAGCTGCCAGGAGTGGTGCCGAGGATACGTCCCAGTTTGCCGGCTTGGGGTCGCGCTCCGGGGACAAGCGTCGTCACTCTCGAGTGTCCTTGAAGCGGAATGCTCCAGCTCCGAAGATGCGCTGAAGTGGTCGGTTCCGCGAGTTCTTTGCTCCCTTTTTTTTTTTTTTTTTTTTTGCTTTTCGTTAAGTGTGACGAGTCGGTATTGTAAATTTCCTTTGTTGAGTCGTGCTCCCGTTTGTGTTCGCCTTTGTATCACACCTGTTTCATCAATAAATGCGTTATTGCCGAACTTGCGTGTTTTTTTCATGTGAATGTTGTCTGTCATGGCGTGACTTCTAAACTGTCGAACTCCGAATGGCGAGCTTCTTTTAGGTCGATCATGGGTGAAATCGCAAAGTAATGTCAAGTCAAGTTGTACACTGGGTTGATCAGGTTAGCGTCGTCGGAGCGTTTTAGGACGGTGAGCTATAGCTAGCTCGTTTAGGAGCGAACTTGCGGAGTAGAGTCGAACCAAGTGTTGGACTCCGGAACCATCGTCAGTTTAAGCGGTGTAGGAGCAATTTCGAATGGCGAACTGCCCTAGCTCGCTTGGGAGCGAGCTTGCGGAGTAGGGTCGAACCAAGTGTTGGACTCCGTACCATTCAACGGCTGTGGGAGCATTTTCGAATGGCGAGCTACTTCTGGCCCGCTTAGGAGCGAGCTTGCGAAGTAGAATCGAGCCAAGTGTTGGACTCCGGAACCATTGTCGGTTTAAGGGGTGTAGGAGCAATTTCGAATGGCGAGCTACCCTAGCTCGCTTGGGAGCGAGCTTGCGGAGTAGGGTCGAACCAAGTGTTGGATTCCGTACCATTCAACGGCTGTGGGAGCATTTTCGAATGGCGAGCTACTTCTGGCCCGCTTAGGAGCGAGCTTGCGAAGTAGAATCGAGCCAAGTGTTGGACTCCGGAACCATTGTCGGTTTAAGGGGTGTAGGAGCAATTTCGAATGGCGAACTACCCTTGCTCGCTTGGGAGCGAGCTTGCGGAGTAGGGTCGAACCAAGTGTTGGACTCCGTACCATTCAACGGCTGTGGGAGCATTTTCGAATGGCGAGCTACTTCTGGCCCGCTTAGGAGTGAGCTCACGAAGTAGAATCGAGCCAAGTATTGGACTCCGGAACCATTGTGACATTAAAGAGTTACAAGCAGAGGGATGTAATAGTAGCGAAAACATGAAGGAACTTCATTTATTAACAACTAATGATCGGCTGCTTCTAAAGTTGCTAGCCGTTATTACAATAATAGAAGAAAGAACAAAAGGACAAACTATGACTAGAGAAAGGAAGGGAACGGTTCGACATCTCGAGTTACTTGGAGAGACGTGGTTGCCTTCTCTTGGTATTTCAGAAGATGGTCGGCGTTCCAAGTCCTGGGAATTTCTCTGCCTTCGAGGTCCTCTAGCTTGTACGTACCGGGGCGGATTACTTTCGAGATCTTGTACGGTCCCTCCCAGTTCGGGGCCAGCTTGCTTTTCTGCCCGGGGAATGAGATGGCCAACTTCCGAAGGACTAAATCCCCTTCTTTGAGGTCCGTTGGGCGGACTCTTTTGTTGTATGCCAGCTCGATCCTTCTTCGGTAAGCTTGCTGGCGTATGGCAGCTCTCTCTCGGATTTCGTCTATCAGATCTAGGCTTGTTCTGAGTTCTCTAGCATTCTGCTCTTCTTCATAAGCGATCAGGCGAGGAGAGGGTATCCCGACTTCTAGGGGGATGATGGCTTCGGCCCCATAGGTGAGATTAAATGGGTTCTCGCCTGTTGGGGTCCGCTTGGTGGTGCGGTGATTCCAGAGTACGTTCGGCAGCTGATCGACCCATAGTCCCTTGGAACACTTGTCTAACCTCTTCTTGATTCCCGCAAGAATCTGTCGGTTGGCATTCTCAGCCTGGCCATTCGACTGGGGGTGGGAGACAGAGGAGAATCGTGTTGTATGGAAAGGTCTTCACACAAGGCTCGGAAGGCGGCTCCAGTAAACTGGGTTCCGTTATCTGTGACTATGACTCGGGGAACGCCGAACCGACAAATCACATTTTTCCAGAAGAATTGAACGACCCTATGTTCGGTGATCGTAGCCAGGGGCTCGGCTTCTATCCACTTAGAGAAATAGTCGACTGCCACGACTAGGAACTTTAGCTGTCCGGGGGCTGGAGGAAATGGTCCCAGTAAATCCATCCCCCACATAGCGAAGGGAACGGGACTCGATAGTGAGGTTAGCGGTGCCTGTGGAAGGCGTCGGATGTCTGCATACTTTTGGCAGGAGCTGCACTGCCGAACGTGTCGCTCGGCGTCCCGTAGGAGAGTGGGCCAGTAATATCCATAGTTCAATACCTTGCGCGCTAGAGCCCTGGATCCAGAATGGGCTCCGCCGATCCCCTCATGGAGCTCTTGCAGGGCATAGTCGGCTTGCTCGGGGGAGAGGCACCTTAGATACGGTCGACCATCCGCTTGGGTGAAGGAGCGTTTGTATAAGACGCCTTCGAGTAAAGAAAAACGCTCGGCTCGGGCCCTGATTCTTCGTGCTTCCCTCGGATCTTCAGGGAGGAGTCCGTTCCTCAGGAATTCGACAATGGGTTTCATCCAGTTGTCTTCGAGGAGGACGGGCAATGCTTCAACGGAGTCTGGCGCTTCGTCATCTATGCTCGGCTTCAGGAGGACTTCTATCAAAACAGTCTGTTCCAGACCTTGAAGGGAGGAGGAGGCTAACTTGGATAGGGCGTCAGCCTGAGCATTTTCTTCTCGAGGGATCCTTTGGATGAGGGCCTCGTCGAACAGCGCCATGAGGCTCTTTACTTTGGACAGGTATTTAGCCATTCTATCGTCGCGGGCTTCATACTCGCCGAGGACCTGGTTAACAATCAACTGGGAGTCGCTGAAAATCTGTAGCCGATGTGCCCCAGCATTTCGGGCCATTCGAAGCCCGGCTATTAGTGCTTCGTATTCGGCCTCGTTGTTCGAGGCTTTGAAATTTATCCTGAGGGAGTATTGGAGGATGAAGTCATCCGGTCCTGCCAGGATGACTCCTGCTCCGCTTCCTTCGTTACAAGAGGACCCGTCAACGTAGACCGTCCAGACGGGGGGTCCCTTTGCTGCTTGGCTAGACTCGGGGATTGTAGTCTCAACTATGAATTCGGCCAGTGCCTGTGCCTTAATTGCAGTCCGAGGCTGATAAGTTATATCGTGCTGGCTCAGCTCGATCGACCACTTCATGAGGCGACCAGAAGTCTCGGGTTTGTGAAGAATCTGTTTCAGCGGCTGGTCGGTAAGGACGACCATCGAATGGGACTGAAAGTAGGGTCTAAGTTTTCTCGCGGCCATTACCAGGGCATACGCCATTTTCTCAATCTTCGGGTACCGGAGTTCGGCATCCCGGAGCACCTTGCTGACGTAGTATATGGGCTTCTGAGCCCTTTCTTCTTCTCTAACTAAGACCGCACTGAGCGTCTGTTCGGAAGCTGCAAGGTAGAGGTAGAGCGGTTCGCCGGGTACTGGTTTGCTAAGGAGAGGTGGATTGACGAGGTAGGCTTTGAGCTGGTCAAAGGAGTCTTGTTGCTGCTGCCCCCACTCGAATCCTTTAGCCCCCCTGAGGGCTTTGAAGAACGGGAGGCACTTCTCCCCGGACTTCGACAGGAAGCGCCCTATGGCGGCTAGGCGGCCAGTCAACCTCTGAACTTCTTTGACATTTCTAGGGGGGCCATGTCCAGTATGGCCTTGATCTTCTCCGGATTCGCCTCTATTCCTCGTTGGCTAACCATAAAGCCGAGGAACTTGCCTGATGAGACGCCGAACGCACACTTGTTCGGGTTGAGTCTCATATTGTTCCTTCTTAAAACATCAAATGCTTCTTGGAGGTCGGTCACATGATCAACACCTCGGATGCTTTTCACCAGCATGTCATCGACGTACACTTCCATGTTTCTGCCGATCTGAGCCTGAAAAACTTTGTTGACGAGGCGCTGGTATGTTGCCCCTGCGTTCTTTAGGCCGAATGGCATGACCCTGTAGCAATAAAGGCCTTGGTCGGTCACAAAAGACGTCTTTGGGATATCCGGCGGGAACATCCTTATCTGATTGTAACCCGAGAAAGCGTCCATGAAGCTTAGAAGCTCATGTCCCGAGGTTGCGTCAATCAGAGTGTCGATGCTCGGTAGAGGGAAGGGATCTTTAGGACAGGCTTTGTTGAGGTCGGTGAAATCAATGCAAATTCTCCAAGTTCCGTTGGACTTCTTCACCATTACTACGTTTGATAACCATTCAGGATAGTTCACTTCCTGTATGAATCGGGCCTTCAGCAATTTATCTACCTCCTCTTTGATAGCGAGCTGTCGCTCGGGAGCGAACTTACGCCTCTTCTGCTGAACCGGTTTGGACCCCGGATCAACACTCAGGCGGTGGACTAAGAGTTCTTCGGAGATACCGGGCATGTCAGCTGCGGACCATGCGAAGAGGTCTTGATTGGCTCGGATGCATTTCACAATATCTGAGTATAGGGCGGACGGGAGGGTCTTGCTTACGAAGAACTTGCGGGTCGGTTCTCGTTCGGAGAAGAGCACCTCCTCCAGTTCGTCCGCTGGCTCGGAGGTCGGTCTTGTGGAATCTTGGGGAATCTCCAGGGTCTCTAAAGAGAGGACGGGCCCAAGGGTCGAAGTCATGTAGCATTTTCGGGCCTGCTCCTGATTTCCCCTTACTTCTCCGACCCCGGATCGGGTGGGAAACTTCATCTTCAGATGATATGCCGAGGGAACTGCTTCCAGAGCCGCGAGGCCGGGCCTGCCCAAAATGACATTGTAGGCAGCGGGAACATCCACTACCATGAAGTCCATCGGCTCCGTCCTGGTGGTAGGGGTTTGTCCGGCAGTTACATCGAGGGTGATCACCCCTTCTATAGTTACCGGAACCCCCGTGAACCCATGGAGAGTGTAACCGGCGGGTTTGAGTCTGTCTCTGGAGAGCTTTAGGCCTTTGAAAGCGGAGAGGAATAGGATGTTGACGGAGCTGCCGTTGTCAACTAAGATCCTCTCCACTTTGAAATTTGCCATGTGGAGGCTGATGACGAGAGCGTCACAATGTGGGATACGAACTCCCTCGAGATCTTCGTCGGAGAAGGTAACTGGCACTCCGAGGCCCTTGGGAGGAGGCGTGGTTCGAACTGAATTGACCTCTCTGATAAACGCTTTTCGGGAGGAGTTCGAGGAGCCTCCCATCGGACCCCCATGGATGAGGTGGAGGACTCGCTCTTCCTCGAAGTCTGGCGTCTCTTCCCTTTCCGGACGCTTGTTAGCCCCCCGAGGCGGGGGAGGGAGCTCGACTCGGTCCTTTTTTACAAACTTCGTTAGCTGTCCCCTCTGGATAAGGGCTTCGATCTCGCTCCTCAGAGCACGGCAGTCGTTGGTGTCATGCCCGTGGTCCCGGTGATAGCGGCACCATTTCTCTTTATCTCTTCTCTTGGCGGGAGTATTCATTTTGGGAGCCGGAGGCAAGACCCCGTCTTTTTCGACCTCCATGAAGATGGCCGAGAGGTTAGCGTTGAGGGGAGTGAACTTCTCAAATCTAGGGGGAGGTCGGCGCTGGCCGGCATTATCCTTCTGGAGCTTCTTGGCTCCTTCTTCCTCTGCCCCCTTCCTTTTAAGCCCGGAGGCGGGCACTTCCCAGTTGGGTGGTTGCTCGGTCTCTTCGGCCCGAATGTACTTTTCGGTGCGAAGGAGAAGGTCGGAAAAGTCATGTGGGGGTTTCTTGGCAAGGGAGGAGCGGAGGTTGGAATTGAGAATGTTGGATTGGAATGCTGCAGTAGCGACCGATTGATCGAGGGAGGCAATAGTTCTAGCTTCGGCTGTGAACCTCTTCACGTAGTCCCTCAGTTTTTCCCCCTTTTGCTGACGGAGGTGCAATAGTGAAATGCTGGTTTTCTCGGTCCTTCGGCTGCTGACAAAGTGGGTGATGAAGAGGGTTTCGAACTGTTCAAAGGAGAATATCGATGCCGGGGCAAGACGAGAGTACCATTCTCGAGCCGGACCTTTGAGTGTCGCGGGGAATGTTTTGCAGAGGAGGGCATCGGAAGCTTGGTGGAGGAGCATTAAAGTCTTAAAGCCTTCGATGTGATCAACTGGATCGGTCTCGCCGGTGTAATTCTCGAATTGGGGAGGTTTGAAACCGAACGGTACAGGGGCGTCCACTATGGTTCGGGAGAACGGGGGCCGGCTAGGACGTAGGGTCCTCCCCCTGAGTTCCTCTTCTCGGTTTATCTGACCCAGGAGCTTTTCCACCTCGTTGAGACGGCGGTCCATGATGTCATCCCTCCGACGGTAATTCGCCGGACCACGGGACTCGTCTTCGTATGAGGGGGAGCGAGGGCTGCGGCGGCGGTCACTTCGGGAGCGACGAGGACTCGGGGTGCGCCGGGAGTTGGTTGGTGCAGGACGAGGAGAGGGGGACCGTTGGCGAGGGCTTCGGACCGGAGGAGGGGATAGGGCCCTCGGCTCATTGGGATTTTGACGGAGGTTGAGGGCCTGTTGTACCATTGCTTGGAACTGCTGGAACTTGGCACGGGTGATGGGTGCCTCATTGTTCCTAGGCTGCTGCCGACCTGCGGGAGAGTGCCTTCTTCGGTAATAATCGGGGGAGTCCTTTCTCCCTCTTCGGATGGGGGACCTCCTGTGCTCTCGGTGACGGGGGGATCGCTCTTGCTGGCGGGAGGCTTCCCCCCGAGCCCGCTTTTCATCCAAATGACGACGGAGGTCATCATCTTCCGGACGTTTGGGAGGGGCATTGTGGCGACCAGAGGCTCGGGGATGATGAGAGGCCATGGAGGCGCTGGAGGTGTTGTGGATGGAGAGGTTCTCTTGGTGAAGAGGCTGTTTCTGAGGGTTAGGACCTTTTGGATCAGGAGGTGGAGGGTTCCTTTGGAGTGGCTCTTCCGTGGTAGGAGGAAGCTGTCCTTGTTGCTGAGCGGGATCAGGAGGGACTTCTTGCTGGTCAGGGTTGAGCACCCGATTAGACCCTCTTAACCTAGCCTTGCGGGGCGGCATGGCTGGAGGAGACCTGTTGACTGGGAAGAGGAGAGGTCTCTACTCATTTGTTTCCCACAGACGGCGCCAATCTGTTGCCGCTAAATTTGGTGTGGGGGCAAACAGATAGAACTTGTGGATTCTTGGGGAAACTGAATAGGAAAACCTGCGTACCTGTTCCGTCGGGCCTCGTTCGTCGTTCCTGCCGTGCACCTGCAAAAAGTGCGAGACACCGGGGTTGTTCCCGGCGATGCACCCTCCGACGCTCAAGTCAGTAATCTGGCAGACTATGAAAGAGCGTAAAAAACTGGTGAAGAGTTGATTACCTCTTAATGGAGATGGATGGGGGGTATTTATAGGCGTCTTAGGGAACGGATTAGGAATGTAATCCCCGTGATTTGATAAGAAATGTCCTCCATAATCAGATGAGGAAGGTAATCTGATAGGATATATTCCCTGTAATCAGATAAGGAATTTAATCCCTAATCCCCCGTGAAAAGGTAGATGTCCATCAGGGCCGTTGATCATGTTCAATCAGGGACCCTGACTCTATCTTGATGGATTGGGTGCGCAGCGGGTTGAGACCCGCACCCTCTTGGTGGTGGATCCATTTGCGGATTATTGGGCCCTAGGAGGGCAGATCCAATATTCGTTTTGGTCCTTTTGTGGGTGAAATTACTGTTTTACCCTCAGGTCTCAAGATTCGCGCCTGATTTGGACGGTTCCGATTAAACCCCATTTTTAGCCATATCAATAAATAAGTTAGAAAACCAGAAAGCCATTAAGAAATATATATTTAGGAGTAGTACAAATAATAATAATAACTTATTTAAGGAAGTAATAAATACACCTTAGAATTATATCTAATGGATGACAGAATAATATCAAGTACACAAAATGCCTTAATAGGAATAGTACAAGGAAACCTAAAGTATCAAAAACTAAAATTTGCAATAAAACCTATTTTTTCTATAAGTATGGCAGAAGAAAATAAGGACAATGTTTAGTCATGTATCACAGATTATTATGAATATATTTGATAGAGAAGAGTAATGTTGTGAGTATACAAATAAGAAATATTTATGTTTTTACAAGTAAGCATGAAGTAAAATAGAAATGCTGATAACTTTAAAAAGAACCACTATTCCGAGAAATTATAAGATACAAATCAGCTATAAAAAAAATCCTGAAATGACCATACCAAATTATATAGAATTTACAATATATTGAGAAATTATATCAAGTAACCGAGGTGAACTAGTTCATTAAGACTATATCACAGTAGTATATGAACAAGGCCATCATCCTACTATGAGATAATCTAAGAACAATGCGGACACTATTTGAAAGATGACTTATTCATTGTATCCATCCATCCAGAGAATGTGAAGAACTTATCCAATTGCTAAGAGCAATATATAAAGCAACCAAGAGTTATTTTGGTCTTACAAAGACCTCAGAAATATATGTCAGAATGTATTTAGCAACCCCTAAGTATCTTGAAGAAAATGAAGAACTTTCAACAGAACATGTTATAAAAAAATGGATAACTACACAAGTAATCTATGGAGCATCTAATATTATACCATACAAAGCCAAAGAATTTGAGAAGTTAATCCCAGAAAAAAGGGCAATGAGATTCAGAAACATGTACTGTGAACTAAAAGACATAAAGTTAAGAGATAGAAAGTTATAGATCTATGACAATCCAAACCCAGAGAAATAATAATGTATAACATGCGATAGTGTGAGTTTTTTTATAGCTGGTACCAGATATTATTTACAGGAGCAATGATAATGGCAGAACAGACAGCTGAATACTACTGTAGTCTGATGAAGACAGAGCACCAATATAAATGTGGAGCATGTGAAGATGTCGTCCAGGAGGAATCTCTTTTTCTAGAGTTCACATAAGTAGTGACATATTAACCACAATTATTGTATCATGGTGTAAGCACTGATGTAATCAGTGCAATAGTGAATCACTGATGTAAGAAATGATGTAAGATCTGAAGAATATAAAGTTATCTCTTCCTCTATACAAGGGTAGGCCTAGGAAGAAAGAAGGCAGAGAATTTTAGGAGAAAAAAATACATATAATCTTGTAAGGAGAGTTTAGTAAGTTCGGTCTATAAAAGGTTTTCAATAAATAAATATAATATTTCAATCAACTATTGTTCAATATAAGGTATGAGTAACTAACTTTTTTCTCTCAGGGAGAGTTTTGTAAGACCCGGCCGAAAGGATCTTGCAAAACGACCTATTTGTAACTTTATATAGTTAAGTTGTACACCTAGTAGAAAGAAACGAGCTAGGTTGTGGTTGTTTGTACTGAAATACTACTAGTTGTTCCAGACGTATCCCTTGGATGAAGCTCTCTTGAAGAGCATAGTAGTGATGGGATGGGAGGAACGTAAAGGAAGTACTGAAATCGGGATGCATACTAGAGATATTTTATCTACTGGTAGTAAATTGTACAGAGCAACTCAAAGAGGCTTAGCAAGGTCGGAAGTATGTTGGACCATTTTGTTTGATTTTTTTCTATTATCCTTAGAAATCTCTCCCTACTCTTAATTTCACACCTATTGTTTTAAGTTTTAAATTCACAGAATCATTAATAAGAGGAATGGATAATAATAATAATAATAGTTTCAATCATGAGTTATCATGAATTAATGACTAATTATCATGGAATTGACAGAATGTGTGTTTTTGATGTTTATTATCCTCAAATTTTAACAAGCCCCGTTGATTTTTATGAGTTTAAATTATTTTTCAAGCATACAGAGAATGTATAATAATAAATCAAGTTTATCCTAGATAAACTAGTAATATAAATGTCCAAATAATTGACGACCTAACTTTTCATGAAAGATTTTTATTACTTAATGAAAATTGAAAATTTAGTAGTTATATATGGTGTCATACAACAACATATAGACAATATCTTGAAGAAAACAAACAGATGGAGGAAGAAAATGAACAAATATAAGAAACCTCATATGATATTGGTAGTGAATTATCAGATACCGAATCAGAAGATATGAGAGATTTTGACGCTATGCTTAATTATTTTAATATTTTGGAGAATGATAATGTATAATATTTTCGAGAATAATATTTTACAGAAGAATATCATTTGTAAAGTTTTTTGATACTCTCTTATTTTTCTTTTAATTTACAGACAATTACAACTATTTCACGCTTCGCATCTAGTTGGTATCAGATCCTGGTTTAAAAGTTAATAAATCTCACTTAAATTTTTCACAAATTTAACATTAATTTATTCATTGTGGAATAAGTAACAAAATATTTAATATAAAAAGTAGAAATTATTCTAAAACCCAAAAATTAAAAATATTGTAGAAAGTGTACTGTACAAATTTAAAGTGTACTAAAAAATATTATAGAAATTTAATTGAAAAGTAGGTCAGAGGGGGGAATATTTATGAAACTAGTAGGTCATTTTGATAAATATATATTTCCAAAAACTAGGTCAAAAGGATACTCTCTCTGCTCTCTGTCTCTGTCTCTGTCTCTGTGAAGTCTCCTAAATTATTATTTTTAATGAATTACGTTTATCTTGTAAATATCAAATTAACTGGCAGTGTAAAAATGAATCATTTGTCATGAGCAATATATGTTGCCGAAGTAGGACTTCATATACGATAAATTATCACCACTGCCTTTTGAGTAATATAATACACGTACTATATCGTGTGACACGATATTCATGGCATTGCAGGAATCTTCAAACCTGCTAATTAACAACAAACAAAATAAAGGAAAAATGAACGGAGGAAAAAGAAAGTGTCACATGAGATAGAGCGTATCTGCAGGATTAATTAATTATCACTTCACAAATAGGAGTAGGAGTAGTTCTTTTTGTTTGTAGATACCGGCCGCCGGCCAGTTCTCTCACACTGGGTACCGATGGATGCACTCACTCCAAGGGTTATCGCAGTCCATCGAAGAGTCCTTCAGTGCTCTCCACACCACACTGCATGCCTTGAATCCTGTCCCAAATGCCAACATCCAAACCCTATCCCCTTTTTTAATCCTCTCCTTAGCCTCAAAATAAGCCAGCTCATAGAACACCAAACTACTTGATGTGTTCCCAAACCTATGCAAACACATCCTTGCAGGCTCCACCACCTGCTCATCAAACTTCATGATCTTTCCCACAGTATCTATCACTGCCTTCCCCCCTGCATGTATGCACATGTGCTCAAACGCGGTCCGGAAATTTGGCACGTGCGCCCCTAGTTTTCGCTCAGATATGTACGTTTTTATGACATTGTATGCATATTTTACCAGTTCGGACACGGGTAGAACACGGGGAGCAAGGGTCGAGATATGGTTCTTGAGGCCATTACCGGCCACGCGGACAAGATCCTTGGTTAGGGAGACGCCTACATTTCCCTCGTCGTCCTCTTGTTGGATAGCGGCATTGTACGCAGCATCCTCGGCCCCATGGTGGGTTCGGAGAGTGCGGATGAGCTCCATTTTTGCACGATGGCGAGCAGAGGTGTCACTAGTGACCAGTGCAGCAGCGGTACCGCAGCGGAAGATGCAGTTGGTGACAAGCATGTGTCGATTGTCGCCGAAATACCTAGTAAAATTAAATTAAATTAAAATTTTTTCATTGTGATTATTTACTTTATACGTACAAGCAGGTGAAGCACAGTCAAGTGCAAAATATACATTTATTGAGTACTTCCTTCCTTCCTTCCAAAACGTATGTCCTTGTAAAAAAAAAAAATTGTCCCAAATTATTTGTTTCTCTGGGTTCTAAAACAATGTCTTAACCCATTTCAAATGTTCATTAATGAATGTTTCTAGTAGAATACCAAATATAATCTTGTGAGATTTTACGAGTATAGAGGATGACATTTGTGGAAAATTACTAAGAAGTATATTTTAATAGCTTTAATTAGAAATATTGTTTGTTACTTTTACAATAATTTAGCTTGTTTCTTAATATATATACATGTAGAAATCTAGAATAGCGTGTATTTTAGGACGAAGAGAATAATATTATAGGAAAATAAATAGTTCTAAAAGTATAAAAGTTAACTTAGTAAAATGAGATGCTCCCTCCATTACAAAATATAAGTTATTATTATAAGTTTCTACACGAGGAACCACATAGGTTTGTGTAAGAGTACTAGACTATAATTGATGGACTTTTAAGAATATTATAAAATATCATACTTATTCCCGTCTCTTACTACTTATCTCTATTATTATTATCTCTACTACTAATGGGAGAAGGTCTTAGTGTATTTTGTCCTCAACCCAAATAATTATCAAACTGGTCCACTTTCGAAAATATTTACCGAACTGGTCCATAACAATTTTTTCTTTTTACCTTTTCATTATCCCTTCAAATTTTTTCACGTGCACAGCACGTGAATAAAATATAAAAAAAATTGTTCGAACGTGCATTGCACGTGTATTTACTAGTTACTATAATGGGAGAAGGTCTTAATCCATAATCCAACCCGTGCAACGCACGTGTTGGTAGATTTTTTTTTTGCCTTTTTCATTCTGCCTATTTTCTCCACGTGCACAGCACGTGTATATTCTAGTTATTCTTTATTGTAATAGGAATAGGAATAGACAAGAATAAAATTGGAAGTCACTTAAAAAATTAATTAATAGCAATTTATCTATTAATTAATTAATATGAAAAGATAAAGTATCTATCTTAAAATTCTTAAACGATTTATATTGTTAAAAAAAATGCTACTAAGGAGTATATAAGTCTTTTTGAACGGAGGGAATAGTTTTGCTTCAAATTAAATAAAATAAAAATATAAGTGGATATAGGAAAAAGTTCATTTACAAGACAAGGATGCATTAAGGGAATACTTCGGCCAACATATTTTCTCAAGTACAATCAGTTAATGTTATCTGGTGCATTCTGTCTGGCTGGAAAATTCATACTTCCTCGAGTATCTAGCCAAATAGTAAAATTTGATTGTTAGCTAGTGAGATTACAACAAGAGAAATATTAGGTATACATGAGATTCTACATTAAATTTATATGAAATTTGCTTTTAGTAATTGTTGAATCTTACTTATTTATCTTTTAGTAATTAATAGATATATTAATTATTAAAGATAAACCTCATATAAAGTTAAAATATAATCACTTATCTATATAATAAAATATAAAGAAAACTATCAAGTGGCTCTCGTTCTAAAGACGTGTCTACGGGCCACAAGCAAATCTAGTGCTCTCGTTCTAAAGACGTGTCTACGGGCCACAAGCAAATCTAGTGTGTGTGTGTCTATATATATATATATATATATATATATATATATATATATATATATATAAAATAAACAGAAAAATAAACAAAAAAATATATATATATTATATGTGTTGATGAATGAATAAAAAATATATATAATATAAAATAAACAGAAAAATAAACAAAAAAATTTATATATATTATATGTGTTGATGAATGAATAAAAAATATATATATTATATGTGTTAGTTGGTTTTGAAAGATATTTGAATTAATAATAATAAAGATAAATAAGAAAGTATATATATATACCAGTTGAGACTGGTGCTCTCAGTAACGATGATCAATGCATAGCCAACCTTCTTCTTCAGCAACTGCGACGCCATATCCATCGCCACCGTCCCAGCACTACACCCCATCCCAGAAAGATTGTACGATGCGACCTGACTCATCCAACCCAAAATGGTTAACCACCATAGAAGCCAAGGAAGGACTAGGCGAAAACATGCTACAAGCCACAATAAGGTGGGTAATCTTATGCGCCGCAACCCCAGTCTTCCTCAGAACAGCCTCAGCAGCCTCAAACATCCCCTCCTCCGCCTCTTGGACAGCGTACTTGAGCTTGGCCTCATAGTCGGTTTGGAAAATGAAGGGAGGGCCATAGGTTTCGTCACCTAGGCCTGACTTGCGGTAGATGGCACGCATGAAGTCGGCAGAAGTTTCGGAGAAGCGGCGGGAACGAAGGCCGAAATATTCACAGACTTCGAGGGAGCAGCGGCGGCCATGGTCGGGGCGGAAGCAGGAGTAGTCGAGGAGGAGGATGGGGTTGGGGCGGGTGGAGAGGTAGAGGAAGAAGGAGATGGCGGTGCACCAGAGGAAGGAGATGGATATGAGGATGAGGTTTTTGTGGTGGTGGTGGTGGTTGGTGAGGAGGTGGAAGGAGGAGGAGGAGTGGAGGAAGTTGTGGAAGAGGGTTAGGGCTAAGGGTAGGACAAGGAGTGAGGTTTTGAACTTCATTAGGGTAAAGGAGAATGAGGGTTTGGACATCGTTGGAAAGAGAGAGAGAGAGGATACACGTTTAGATGAGTGTGATGAGTTTGAGATCCAGATATGGGTGGTGTTTTATAGCCAAGGATGGAAGAGGTTGTGAAGAGAGGGGTATGGTGGCTTTGATGAGGATGAGAGGGGGTGCATAGTAAGAGAATTTATGAGGGTGACCTAACTAAGGAAGGGTAACTACCAACTACAAAGGGAAGCTGTTTGTTGAACCTGAACCTATTAATTATGTATTTACTAGGATGATCTTGGTTTACTTACAATAAAAGAAAAGAGAAATTATTCTGCATTGAAAAAATATATATCTTAGAACTATAAAAGTGCAAGAAACTTGTCTGCTTCATATAAGCTAGCTTGACAAAATTTACTATAAAGGTATGGCTAATTTACAGAAAATATCATAAAATTAATTTACTACTTTTTTATTTTAATATACTCTAACTTTTATTTTCTTATTTGCTACTACGTACCCTAAAGTGTCTCAAATTTAGAGTTTCAAATTTTTTGAGATAAAAAGACGGTGATATAAAAGGGAGTGTATCTTAGTTTTTTGGGTCATCTATTAGGTTTATCTAGTAATATTGAAGGTTAAAATATGCTTTAAGATAGATGTAGATAGTAAAATATGAGAATCAGAATCAGAGTTTTCTATAAAAACACATAGTAAGGTTTAGGTTCATAGTATTTAATTTCTGATAAATTGTTCAATAATCTATAAACTCAAAAGATGAAGCCAGATATGTTGTGTTTTGCAACGAAAGCAACTTGAAATATATAGTCTGGAAAATTTCATAATTTTTAAAATTAGAATGGATAGAAAGTAAATTAGGTTTAGTGAAAGGGTGAGGAAGTAATATATCTTGATGATGAAAAGGAATGAACAAAAGGGGAAACCATAAAACAAAAGGAATTAAGGGGGTGAGGACTGAGGAGTGTGGCTTTTATGAGGGGTTACATGCATTGCGGAGCTCTTAAGAGAAGGGATGGTGTGAGCATGGCTTGTAGGGTATAACCTCAACTATTGATTGGATTAAGACTTGCAAGTTAGGGCCCAATTATCGAATATTGGATCATGCACCCAATCTGACAGGAAAAGAGGGGGGGGGGGGGGGGGGGGGGGGGGGGGGGGGGGGGGGGGGGGGGGGGTAAAGAGGATTTCAGTTCGAGTCCTCCTTATGTCAGAGTTTTTGTTTTTATTTTTTAAAACTATTAAAACTTGGTGTACTTTCTGGTTTTGGTGGTTTATAATGTTGTTTTGGTTGGTCGGAATTTCTTAGGATTCCATCCGGTTATCAGAACAAAATAAAAAAAAACTATTAAAACTTGCATCGCACGTGTAAATTACTAGTATATTTTAATTATCTTTACATTATAACTCAAAACTCTGTTTAGTATCTTTGTTTACTAATAACAAACTTTTTGTCCATTTACTTGTCATCATAATTAGATAGTTTTTTTTTTGGGTGTAAAAAATTGATCGTATCAAATTGTATATGTTTTTTTTAGAAGCATTATGACCTTTCCGAAATTCAGCAGGTAAGTTTCCTCTTCCTCAAGCACACAGGAAAAGTACGCAAAATATGACAAACGCGCTATGAAATATACATAAAGTGAACGTGCTAATAAATCTCTACTACTATAATGGGAGAACCCCTTAGTCAGTAACCGCGCCAGTAACCCAACCCGTGCAACGCACGGATTGGGTTACTTTGGTAAATATTTTTGAAAGTGAACCTGTTTGGTAAATATTTTCGAAAGGTGGATCAGTTTAAAAATTATTATTTTTTTTTAATTATGGACTGACTTGGGACAATATTTTCGAACGTAGACCTGTTTTGTAAATATTTTCGAAAGTGGATCGGTTTGGAAATTATTTTCTTCTTACCCTTTTCATGATCCTTCAATTTTTTCCACGTGCACGTGTGCACGTGTATAATACTAGTCTATGTAAAGAGTTGTTAAAATAGAGAAATATTCTAATAATTGTAATCGGTGTTCAATTCCAAGGATCATTGCTATTGTTAATGATGTGTGCAAAACTTGAGATTAACATTAGTATTTATGGACATTTATGGCTTTTTCGGTTGAGCATTAACTACACTTTGACTCTCTGATCATATATGCTTGTCTTGGTTATATTGATTTGTTCCCATTTGTTGCACTGAAAAATAGTTTCCTTTTACTTTTTTGGAAAATTTTTCACTACAAACTAATAACTGATATAACTTCTCACAAATTTTATAACCATCCTATAATTATTCTAAACGGTAGGATATGTAGTTATTTGTTTATCAAACTCATTGATTCACCTTGTAAATAAATAAAACTTAGGGTCCTCTGAAAATAATATTTTGGTAATTTAAAAAAGAATAAATCATATTAGGGACTCAATAAATAGAAATACATAATAAATAGGAGTACATAATAGTTTATGGGGTCAGTAATTGTTAACTCAAATGTTCATAATTTAGCCTCGTTCAAAAATTAAATTCCTAATCAGTTCGGTCCATACGTACGCATTTTTTTGTTGAGGAGGTTCACGCATCACTTCAACTGACCATTTAGTTACATATAAATATTCCTATTTTTCTGTTAAATCAGGCATTTTCTCTCTCATTTCTTGTACATAATATTGTAATCCGATCTTCTGCATTAAATCAAAGTAAAATTCTAATTTCCTAACAATATAACAAGATTTTCATAATTACCAAATTAATATAACAACTTAATTACCATAGTTGTTTGCTTAAAATGAGCAAACAACTAAAATCTTGTTATAAGTACTTCATTAGGAGGGATTTCAGAAAACATTGCCCAGCAATTGAAGTATAGCACCTCATACAAACCCCAACAATCGAACTCTATAATATACTAATGCACTTTTCTACAGTAATCTCGTTTTCATGTACTTATATCAAAATCTATAACGTACAAAAGGAAACTGGCTAAAAGCTAGACTGAACTATATCTGGATCCGTGTTTTCGAGCTATGCCTCCAATTACTAAACCTCGTACTAGAGGCAAGACTAGGAATTTGATGTTAGAAGTAAAGCACATACAGACGCTTGAAGCTCTTATAGATATTCTTCAGAACATTTTAAATCCTACATACCGGAATTCTCAATGAGTGGTTTCTCATAATTAAAGAGAAAAAATACTAAAAAATAGGGCCCCTGCTTTTAGATCCATTTAAAAAAGAAATGCCGAAACTAACTATAACTTTAAAAAAAATTAAAAATTAACTTCACTTTTTAGCGGGGAAGTAGTTAAAGTAGTTTAGTGTTTGCATCATAGAACTTAGGAGAATTTTTTACCAAACTATCTCACTTTTTGAAATGTACCAAACTGTTCTTGTTTGAAAGTTAAGTACCAAAAAGTCTCTGTCGCTAACTGAGATAGCGCACCTGGTAAAAATCCGCGCGCTAACCCCATTAGCGTGCTATGGGACACTATGGGACACTACTCTCAAGTAGGGGTGTGGAAAAAAAATCACCAAGTATAGACACGCTAATAGCGCGCTAACGGAGTTAGCATGCTAGGGGGACACTAGGAGACACTACTCCTTAAGTAGGGGGGGTGTGGGAAAAAATGCAAAGTATAGACACGCTAACGGAGTTAACGCACCTATTTAAACCAGACGCGCCAACGGAGTTAGCGTGCTAGGGGGACACTACTCCTTAAGTAGGGGGTGTGGGAAAAAAATGTCAAGTATAGACACGCTAACGGAGTTAGCGCGCCCATTTAAAGCAGACGCGCTAACAGGGTTAGCGTGTCTTTACTTGATGATTTTTTTTCCATACCCCTACTTGAGAGTAGTGTCCCCTAGTGTCCCAAACTAACGGAGTTAGCGCGTGGATTTTTACCAGGCGTACTATCTCAGTTAGTCGACAGGAACTTTTTGGTATTTAACTTTCATACAGGGATAGTTTGGTACATACTTTCAAAATGTGGGATAGTTTGGTAAAAACTTCAACTTAGGAGGACTTTACTTTTTTTAACCCAAACTATGATCTTCACAACTTGACCAACATCCGAGAAATAGGGAAATTGGAAAAAGAATCACATTGATTGTTTCTCAGTTTAAATATTATTATATTATCTGAAAGCACTTCACGAATTGTCATAGTTGATTTATGATGATCTATGCCACAACTTTCAAACAGTGGCAGTACTTATGGGCATTTAGTTATGGCTATCTGTTGAGCATTTATGTCTTTGCTCTACATTATTGCTTCTCTTAATTGAATTGCTACTTATTATTGCATGGGCATTTTTTTCTCTTTTTTTTTCCTCTTTTTTTTTTTTTTTTTGTCAGTTGAGAGACAATTGTTAATTGGGTATAGTTTCTCTTAAAAGGTCATTAATCATTATCCCCCATGCTAATAAAAAATATAATAAGATTTTTTTCATCGGAAAATTACTCTGATTGCCGATACAATCATATTTATAGTTTTACGGTTAAGAATCATCCAAATGTATGAAGTCAACCAACACATATTTTTCATTCTTTTGCTAATGCCTTGCTTATTTGATTACGAAGGATGCTTCTTCAAGAGTTCTTTTGCTTTCACACATTATGTGGTGATAGACACAAGGTGTTTGAAAAAATGAACGTCACGTTTACAGAAATAACCTCTCAATGTGTGCGAGGGGGAGCCGAGAACCTGAGGCCATCACCCGTCTCTCTCATATTATAAGTGTGCTTGGGGGAGAGCTGAGCACCTGACTTTTGCTTAATTAGTAAAAGGCTTACTACTGGATCCTGGTGATGCTTTGCGGTCTAGTCTAATTTTATCAAGGCTAGCTAGCTGCAAATGGCTCAGCAACATGTACATAGGCCTACAGCTAAACACTGAAGCCCAATAAACATGATTCTGAATTTGACAGAGCTTCAGTCTAATTTTATCATGGCTGCAAATGGCTCAGCAACATGCACATAGGCCTACAGCTAAACACTGAAGCCCAATAAACATGATTCGGAATTTGACAGAGCTTCAGTTCATGATCGAGAGCTACCAGAGTGGTTTTCTACAAATATGAAGATTTGGCAAATTTGTAAATAGCAAAATGGGGTTTACGATGTAGTGATAACAGAGCTGTCCCCTGATGATGGTAAAAATCGCAGCTGATCAGAGTCGTACGATCCCTGCACGAATCTCAAAGCATCTACAGGCAGATTAGCCATCACATGCCTATTTTACAGGCCGGGGCCCACTCCAAAACATGAGCTTCTCTCAAGTCCATAAAAAGTGACAGACTAGGCCCACTAAGAGAGACACCTAGCCAATAATGGCTAGGGGTCAAATCTCTTATCCCCTCACAGGGATATCTTATCTCTTTAGTGGGGGAGACATGAAAGATCCGACGGTCACGATTCGGCTTCTAGAATGTCTCTCAGGCCTATAAATACTTCTCCCCTTCTTCAAACACCATGTAATCAATAATTCACCAGTTTTCACTCTCTTACTCTCTCTCTTTTTTTGGTTCTGACTTGAGCGTCGGAGGATCTGTCGCCGGGGGCCACCCCCCGTATTTCAGGCGTTTTGCAGGTCCATCGACCGCATCACCAACCGTCGAATTCAGATCACAGGAAGTCAATCAACGATCCAGATTCAATCTCAGGAGCTTTAACCTCTTTTAACGGCCAAGACACAGGTTTGACTTTTATTAGTTTCCATCTATTATTAACTCACTATCTATTTGCTCCCACATCGAAATAGCAGCAACAGATTGGCGCCGTTAGTGGGAAACTACGCAAGTAAGACTTATCATCATGCCACAAAGACTAAGGGGTAAAGCGGTTGCCTCCGACCGTCGCACTATCACTCTTCGTCAACCAGCTCCTCCAATGGAAGTTCAGATTCCTCCTCAACAGTCAACCCGACAGCCTAATCACGCTCCTTCCAACGTAAAAATAATTTTCAAAAATTTATTTAGTAATCTTCCACAAATTCATGAATAATAAATAATACAAAAGTATTTTAGAGCACAAATTTTATTCCAACATAATAATTAAACAATTCATTCCAAATCATTTACAAATTCAATTGATAAAAATAATTACATATATGTACAAGTCTTAAGAGCACGAAATCAAAAAAATCCAACGAAAAAGGCACTATATGAAAACCCAACTGCCCCTTCTGCAAAGCTTATTAGCATGTGAGAACTCAGTAGACAGCAAAGTTCAACAAGAAAAAATATTTGCTCTTTCTAATCGAACCTCATTTCTTCCCCATGTATAGCAACGACATTCAACATCCAAAGCTACACAGTGGCAACAACCTACAGGAGGATTGTTAGAATCTATTGCAATAAATAACGATGAGCATAACTTATAAATTAGAACCGTACAAAATAATAAGATTGACATGAAGGATTCAAAATTAACTATTATACAGATCTATCAGTTTGAGCATCATCACTAGACTGAAGACTTGTTGCTATTGCAGGAAAATGTAAGGGTGATTGGCGAAGCAAAAGGAAAAATTCCTAAAAGAAGCATAACTTTACATACAGGTGGAAGAGAAAAAAAGGCTGGAGGGCGCACATTGTATGAAATCAAAATCACATAGAACAGATTATAGCAACCAAAAATAGACAAGTAAAACATCAATGTTCTTCAATTAATAAAGCTAGAAAAACTGAATCCTTCTGCACATTAATCAAAAGGAAGGAAATTGTAAAGTGTATAACCTTATTTGAATTACTTTGGTACTACTAAACAGTTAACAAACTTCTAGACTCAAGGCGGTAGAGCGGCTAGAACCCATGTAAAATACTCTGCATTAATTCTCTGTAGGAACCACCTCCTTGAGTCTAGACTAAAGATGTGTAAGTACTACCAAAGTAATACAAAATAGAAGTAAAATTAGCACTACTCATGAAAAATGGTTGCAACCTACTTCACGCAATCAGGCTCCTAACTTTAAGTTTATTAGAGATATTATATAGCAAAATACTTCTCATTACATTCCTCAGGATTGGTCTCTCAGCAGAAACTATGGTCAAGTTGAGGTCTCTGCTATCTCATCATGCACAGATGAAGCATCTCCATGAGCAAAAATCGTGATAATCTAGTCTCAGGAAATGTCAATACAAACATTGAGAAACATTTGAAAAGGAAATAAACAAACTAACTACAATGTGCGTAACGTGATTATTAAATACATACTGACCATAGTTTATAACATGTTCTAGAGTTTCTAGAGAGAGAAGCTCCCAAAAAACACCCAAAAACAAAAAAATCCTAGATCTAGAGAGTGGTTGGAGGGGGTGGCGGCCGGGATCACGCCTCCCCTCCCCGATCGCCGTTCAACACCGCGTCGTCTCCAGCTGCTCAACGGGAGAAAGAAGCTCCCTTCCAGATATCCGATCGACCGCGTCGTCTCCAGCTGCTCAACGGGAGAAAGAAGCTCCCTTCCAGATATCCGATCGACGCCCTTCCCACCCTTCTCCCATCTTCATCTCCAGCCGTTGTCCCCTTCCCCTAGACGCCTTCCCCCTCCCCGATCTCCCTACCCTGCGGCGCCTCCCCCCCCCTTCCCGTCTCCCGCGACGCCTTCCCCCACCTCCCCTGCCGTCAAGCAGTCAGAGACACCTCTCCCTCCAGCCAGCCATCGTCGCGACCAGCATTCGCGCACGGCCGTCGTGCCAAGGATGAGGGTTCGGCAGCCCAGGTTTGTATCTCGCGAGTGTATGGAATATCTGAGATCGAGTTGCTTTTGGAGTTGGGGGTTTGGGGTGGTTTGATTTGGGGGTGATCTGAGTTGGGGCTTTTGGTGTTGGGGGTTTGGGGGTTGGGGTTTGGGTTAGATTGGGATTGGTTGGCCTTGCTAGATATTTGTCCGGATGTTCTTCGCGCTTCTCATCATGTCCACACTCTCAGGGCCAATCACGGCGATCTGCAGCTATGATTTGGTTTTTGCGAGGGTTGGTAGTGCGTGTGAAGTGTGCTTCTATATTTGCGAGTCGCTATGATGAGCGAGTTATATTGTTTTACACGATTGTAGAGCTTGGGCCCGAAGATGGGGTCCCTCCGTGGTGTGCGTTCACTTATCTCTACTTTCGGGGTGCTTGTCTCAACTGTCGCGGAGCGACTATGTCGCGCCAGAGCATCCTCCTGCACCTATTGTTGCGAACGCCATGGATATGGGGTTCAGGTATGATCTGGGTGATGGCGAGGTGTGCCCCCCCTCCCCCCCCTTCCCGACGTACGCTGTCTTGCACGATTGTGGAGCTTGGGTCCGAAGATGGGGTCCATCCATGATGTGCGCATTTGAGTGTCCTACGATGTCACCGGTGCAGTCTTCACAGCGCCTACTATTAGGCTATTGAGCTTCCTCCAGCTTAGGCCACTGGCTCGTGACAGCGTCGCCTTTTCCCTCGGTTTAGGGAGTATGAGTCGAGATAAGTCTGTGTGGTGAGAAATCACCGGAGAGAGCTATAGCGTGAGAGAGGTGAAGGTAACCTCTCCACGGCTCTCTCCTGGAGCGTGGTATTTGGTGGGGTGAGTGAGATAGTTGTTTGGTGAGAAATTGCCTAAGAAAGCGCTATCGTGTGATATGTGAAGGTATCCTCTTCATGGCTATCTCTTTAGTAGCGGCTGTGGGAGCTATTGGCGCATTTGTAGGATGAGTAGTGGAGATGGTGAGAGGGTGCGATCGCTGTGCATATGCCGTGGGGTCAGAATTCGATCTGCGGGGCTTGGGGTCAAAGATGGGGTCCCCCCAGCGAGGTGAAGGCAGGAATCGACGGGTGATAAAATCCTGCCAGACTTATTTCAGGTGGGTGTGCATGTGCCGTGGAGGCACTGTACGAAGCTAAACTGACGTACTCACAATTTTGCTGGACCAAGCTTGTTTGTCGGTCCACCCTCCAGGATTGTTGGAGGGATTTATTGTTTGTACGCGCCATGTTGCTTCATATATATTTTATTTTCTGTCTGTAGTTTGTATTTTGGCCTAGTACTCTAGGTTTGTTTCGTTAAGCTCTTATTAATGAAACAGGGTGGCCAGATTCACATTTTCCTTCAAAAAAAAAAATACATACTGACCCACATCAAGAAGTGATCATAGTTAATGGCTTATTATATATAGTTATTCAGACGTCAGAGAATGCAATAACTATATGTTGCCACTAAATCTGGTGTGGGGGCAAATAGATAGTATTTGTGGATTCTTAGGAAAACTTGAATAGCAAACCTGTAACCTGTTCCGCCGGGGTTTGACCGTTGACTCCCGCTGTACACCTGCAAAAAGTGCGAGACACCGGAGTTGATCCCGGCGATGCACCCTCCGACGCTCAAGTCAGTAACCAGAAATGATTATGAAAGAGCGTTTAACTCATAAAAGATTGATTACCTCTTAATGGAGATAGATGTGGGGTATTTATAGGCGCCTTAGGGATCAGATTAGGAATGTAATCCCCGTGATCTGATAAGGAATATAATCTCCGTAATCAGATAAGGAATGTAATCCCTAATCCCCAGTGAAAAGATAGATGTGAATCAGGACCGTTGATTAGGATTTAATCAGAGACCTTGATTTTATCTTACTGGACTGGGTGTGTTTCGGGTTGGGACCCGTACCCAGTTGAGGTGGATCCGTTCGTGGGTTATTGGGTCGTGAAGAAAGACCCATTTCTCATTTCAGACCCGTTAGTAGGTGAAATTACCGTTTTACCCCCGAGCTTTAAGATTCGTGTCCAATGTGAATGGTCCCGATTTAATCCTATTTTTAGTCATATCACGAGCCCCCCACTCCTAGAGACTGAGTTTTTCAGTCTTTGAGGAGTAGTTTTGTCGTTCTAATGGCGTATGGGATTTTATCGGTGTTCTTAAGGGAGTTTGGATCTTGCTCGGGGGTGTAACGGTGTTATTCTGGGCTTGTAAAATACCCAAAAATATCCTCAGAATTTTCTGGATTTTTGGTGATTTTTCCAGATTTTTCTGAATTTTTTCTCATTTTTTTGAATTTTTTATTCATTTTCCGAATTATATAATTAATTATCGAAAATATTAAATAATTATTCTAATTAAATAATTATATTTTTCAGAATTTTAAAATAATTTTTCTGAATTTATAATTATTTTTAGAATTTTTATTTAATTTTATCCGATTTTTAAATATTTTTTCGGATTTTTTAAATAATTAAAACAAATAAATAAATAAATAAATAAACTAAATATTACCTGGACACGTGGCGCGATCGTATGCGTTGATCACGATCAAGCGAGCGCGCATCGGGAGGAGGGAGATGAGGCCATTTTTTTGGTGTAACAAGGTCGGTTCCAAGAATGCTCGGCAAAAAGTGGCCGAAGTCCATGTGGAAGCCACATGGCAGTCAACTGTTGACTTTTTTTTTGCTACTTCTTTTTCTTCTTCGTTCTTCGCTGCTTCTCTGTTTCCTCTTTCTCCTTCGAACTTGCCCCACGCCCTTCGAACTCACCCTCGTTCGATTCCTTCTCCGAGCTCGTAGCCTTCGTTCGATCCCCCTGATCAGCGAGCAGAGGTTGACGAACATCGAACGATGCCATCCTCGATCGAAGTGCTCGAAGGTGATGAGCTCGAGCGTGGAGGTCGACGAGGTTTAGCGAGCTCGGCGTCGGAGAAGAGCTCGACGGAGCTTGGGGGAGTGGAGCTCGGAGGAAGTGGTGAAGAAGAGGAGTTTGGGGCTTCGGCTGAGGTGGCGTAGAGTTCGGCGAGAGCACGGTGGAGATTGGGGCTCGACTGTGGGGTCGAGTTGGAGACGAGGAGCTCGACGCTCAGGACGAGGAAGGAGCTCGCCAATGGTGGAGCGGTGCTCGACGTCCAGGCGAAGTCTAGCGGGAGCTCGACATTTGTTGGTTGAAAGAGTTCCTGTGGAGTTATTGGCGAACGTGGAGGGTGGAGCTCGATGGCCCAGGGAGCTCAGAGCTTGACGTCGTTGGAGGTTCGGCGAAGGAGAGGAGCTCAGCGATCATTTGCTGCGAACGTTGCGAGCATGTCGACGGTTCGAGCTCGACGTCGACGGAGGGGCTCGACGCCGAAGCGCTCGCCTGAGTTCTGCTTGAGCTCGGTGAGGAGTGGATGGAGGTCGTCGGAGCTGGGGTGATGGAGGTCGGCAAGGCCATGGCGGAGCTTGGAGAGCTCGGAGCTTGGAAATGCTCGGCATGGAGTTGTGGGTTCAACCAATCTTGAAGATGAGCTTGGGTTTTGTTTTTTTTGGTTTTGGCAGGAATCATGGAGAAGAAGAGAAGGGTGACGTGGCAATGCGGTTGGATCCCTTAACGGGTCGGAACCCGAACTGCCGACCCGTTTCCTTTTTTTTCTTTTTTTTTTGGGTCGGGGGGGGGGGGTCAGTGCTAAGAGCGTTCGGCGAAGGGGTGTCGAGGTCCGATTTTTTCCCCGTAACAGGGTCGGTGTCAAGAGCGCTCGGCAGCTAGTGCCGAACCCCAATTTTTCCCTGTAACAGGGTCGGTGTCAAGAGCGCTCGGCAGCTGGTGCCGAACCCCAATTTTCCCCTGAAACAGGGTCGGTGTCAAGAGCGCTCGGCAGCTGGTGCCGAACCCCAATTTTCCTCTGAAACAGGGTCGGTGTCAAGAGCGCTCGGCAGCTGGTGCCGAACCCCAATTTTTCCCTGCAGAGTTCTTCTTAATGTTCCCGGTGCTACGGAGGTCGGCTCGGGACATGCAACCCCTTGTTTCGAAGCTAATTCGAAGATCTACAACTTCTCTTTAGGAGTGAGATGAAGATTCACCCTCCTTCATGGTCAAAATAACCGGGCAATATCCATGTCTTCATGAAGTTGAGGAGTGTTCTTGGTCAAAATAACCCCAACTTTTCCATGTAACATGGTCGGTGCCAAGAATGTTCGACGAAGGGGGGCCGAGGTCCAATTTTTCCATGTAACATGGTCGGTGTCAAGAACGCTCGGCAGCTTGTGCCGAAGTCCAAATTTTTCACGTAACATGGTCGGTGGCAAGAACGTTCGGCAGCTTGTGCTGAAGTTCAATTTTCCGTGGAGAGTTCTTCTCGATGTTCCCGGTGCTACGGAGGTCGGCTCGGGGCGTGCGACCCCTTGTTTCGAAGCTAATTCGAAGATCTACAACTTCTTTTTAGGAGTGAGATGAAGATTCACCCTCCTTCATGGTCAAAATAGCCAGGCAATATCCTTGTATTCATGAGGTTGAGGAGAGTTTTGGTCTTGGGGATTTTTGAAGAGGAGCTCCCCTCCTAGGGGCGGAGAAGATGTGCTGGGAAGACCCACGTAAGAGCCATGGGAAGACCCACTCTTTGAGGTGAGCAGAGCGAAGAGCTTGGCTCTAGGAGAGAGCCATTTGTGAGACGAGTGTGAGGGGGAACTCTAGGAGAGAGTTGTGAGCTCCGAACTCGTTGAGAAGAGGTCCGCTTCGGAGAGAGCCATTTGGGAGACAAGTGTGAGGGGGAACTCTAGGAGAGAGTTGTGAGCTCCGAACTCGTTGAGAAAAGGTCCGCTTCGGAGAGAGCCATTTGGGAGACGAGTGTGAGGAGGAACTCTAGGAGAGAGTTGTGAGCTCCGAACTCGTTGAGAAGAGGTCCGCTTCGGAGGCGAGCGGAGCGAAGAGCTTGACTCTAAGAGAGAGCCATTGGTGAGACGAGTGTGAGGAGGAACTCTAGGAAAGAGTTGTGAGCTCCGAACTCGTTGAGAAGAGGTCCGCTTCGGAGGCGAGCAGAGCGAAGAGCTTGACTCTAAAAGAGAGCCATTGGTGAGACGAGTGTGAGGATGAACTCTAGGACAGAGTTGTGAGCTCCGAACTCGTTGAGAAGAGGTCCGCTTCGGAGGCGAGCGGAGCGAAGAGCTTGACTCTAAGAGGGAGCCATTTGGGAGACAAGTTTGAGGAGCGACTCTAGGAGAGAGTTGTGAGCTCCGAACTTGTTGTTTAAGTAGGAGAGTCAACGGTTGTGGGAGCAATTCCGAATGGCGAACCACTTCTAACTCGCTTAAGAGCAAGTTATTTGAAGCAGGAATCGAGCCAAGTGTTGGATCCTGAACTCGTCGTTAGAGTGATTCAACGGTTGTGGGAGCAATTCCGAATGGCGAACCACTTCTAACTCGCTTAAGAGCAAGTTATTTGAAGCGGAATCGAGCCAAGTGTTGGACTCCGAACTCGTCGTTAGAGGGATTCAACGGTTGTGGGAGCAATTCCGAATGGCGAACCACTTCTAACTCGCTTAAGAGCAAGTTATTTGAAGCGGAATCGAGCCAAGTGTTGGACTCCGAACGCATTGTTAGAGCTTAGTAAGCTGCGGGAGCAGCCATGTAGAAGAAGTTGGACTCCGAACTCACCATTTAACGAGTCGTAGATGTGACTCGAAGAGATATAGAAGAAGCAAGAGCAATGATTTTTAATAAAAAATGTAAAGTTTTATTGAGATAAACTAAGTGGCCGCTTTAATAGGGCGAGCCATTATTACATGCTGTTGGCCGAGTTACAAGCATCGGCCTTATTGAAAATCAAGATCCTACTTCTACAATAAGGTGAAGACCTCTGGGGAGGAGTTGGGAGATTCTGAGTCTTGAGGCTCGGCGGGCTTTTTTGTTCGCTTGTTTGCTCCTCAGGGGGGAAACTCGGCCCCCTCTTTTTGGACGAACTTGGTCAGGTGCCCCCGTTGTATGAGTTCTTCGATCTCCTCCTTCAGAGCTCGACAATCATCCGTGTCATGGCCGTGGTCCCTGTGAAAGCAGCACCACTTATCTTTGTTCCTCTTCTTGCTAGGGGTATTCATTCTAGGGGGAGCGCGGAGTAGTCCTTCCTTGTCCACCTCCATAAGGACTTCTGATATATTAGCAATGAGGGGGGTGAACTTCTCAAAACGTGGAGTCGAACGGCGCTGGCCATTACTGTCCTTCTGGGATTTTTGGGACCCCTCTTCACTTGTGTTCTTCCGTTTGTTCTCGGAATATGTCTCCTCAAGAGTAAGGGGGTTGAGAGCCTCTTCTGCTCGTATGTACTTCTCCACCCTAAGTAGGAGCTCTGAGAAGTCCCGAGGAGGCTTCTTGGCAAGGGATGCCCTGAGGTTGGCATTAGTGACGTTGCGCTCGAATGCGGCAGATGCTACTGACTGGTTGAGGGAGGGAATGGACCGGGCTTCGGCGGTGAAGCATCGAACGTAATCTCTTAGGCGTTCACCCTTTTCTTGGTTGAGGGTCACCAGAGATACACTTGTTTTCTCAGCTCGGCGGCTACTCACGAAATGAGTAAGGAAGAGCCCTTTGAACTGATCAAATGAGAAGATGGAGGCCGGGGCGAGTCGAGAGTACCATTCTCGTGCAGACCCCTTCAGCGTGGCAGGGAAGATCTTGTAGAGGAGGGCGTCTGAAGCATGGTGGATCATCATGAGAGTTTTGAAACTCTCTATGTGATCTGCGGGGCCTGATTCCCCGGTATACGTCTCGAGGTGAGGCGGCTTGAAGTTTTCTGGGATGGGGGCCTCCATGATGGTGCGGGAGAATGGAGGTTTGCTCGGGCGGAGGTTTGTCGCCCGTTGCTCTTCTTCCCTGTTAATTTGGCCGAGGCGCCTCTCCATCTCGTGGAGACGACGGTAGACCGAGTCTTCTCTTTGATCATACCTTGCCAAGCCCCAGGACTCATCTTCGTACGAGGGTGGACTGGGGCTGCGGCGATGGTAGCTTGGAGATGGAGGAGGACTGAGAGTGTGAAGGCGATGGCTCCTAGTTGGCTCATGAGTAGGTGGTCTCTGGTCATTCTTTGGGGTGATATTGAGGGTCCTTAAGACTGTCGCTTGGAAGTCTTGAAGATCTGCCCTTGTGACTAGTGCCTCTCCAGCTTGGCGGTCCCTATGTGTGGCTCGGCTTATTGGAGAATGAGTTCTCCGCCGATGATGCTGAGGGGACTCTCTTTGCCTCCTCGGGGGAGGGGATCTTCTAGTCCTCGGTCGACGGGGGGTTCAGATTCTTGAAGCCCCTGAGTTCTCGGGTTGATGGACTACACCAAGGGCTCGCCATCTATTCAGGCGAGTTCTGAGGTCGACCCCCTTTTGACGGTTGGCAATCACTTGACGAAGATCCCGCTCGGGGGGGCTTTGAGAGGCCACAGATTCAACTGAAGGATTGGGACCCGCGACTTGATCATGAGGAGGATGTTGCTTCGGACGACTCTGACGGGAGCGCCCCTGGGCAGCCCCCCCGAGACCTTGGAGGGACCTGTTGAGTAGGAGCACCTTGAACTGGAGGAGGGAGAGGAGGAAGAGAAGTGGTTCTTCGGTTGGAGACCGCTGCCTTCCCCTTTTGTTTTGGATGCATGGCTGGAGAAGATCTGACCAACGGGAAGAGGGGAGGCCGCTATTCGTTTGTTTCCCACAGATGGCGCCAATCTGTTGCCGTTAAATCTGGTGTGGGGGCAAACAGATAGTATTTGTGGATTCTTAGGAAAACTTGAATAGCAAACCTGTAACCTGTTCTGCCGGGGTTTGACCGTTGACTCCCGCTGTACACCTGCAAAAAGTGCGAGACACCGGGATTGATCCCGGTGACGCACCCTCCGACGCTCAAGTCAGTAACCAGAAATGATTATGAAAGAGCGTTTAACTCATAAAAGATTGATTACCTCTTAATGGAGATGGATGGGGGGTATTTATAGGTGCCTTAAGGATCAGATTAGGAATGTAATCCCCGTGATCTGATAAGGAATATAATCCCCGTAATCAGATAAGGAATGTAATCCCTAATCCCCAGTGAAAAGATAGATGTGAATCAGGGCCGTTGATTAGGATTTAATCAGAGACCTTGATTTTATCTTGCTGGACTGGGTGTGTTTCGGGTTGGGACCCGTACCCAGTTGAGGTGGATCCGTTCGTGGGTTATTGGGTCGTGAAGAAAGACCCAGTTCTCATTTCAGACCCGTTAGTAGGTGAAATTACCGTTTTACCCCTGAGCTTTAAGATTCGTGTCCGATGTGAACGGTCCCGATTTAATCCTATTTTTAGCCATATCACTATACAAAGTGGATAGTGTCAGTTTATGTATATTGTAGACATGTAGTAGCTACGGCCAGGGCCGGCCCAACACTTACTGAGGCCTAAAGCGAACTCCGAAATGAGGGCTTTTAAAAGCTTATAATAATATTTTGTTAAAATTAATATATTTTTATTTAAATGTTATCTTTCTGGCTTTTTTAGATGCAAAATCATTTATTATATTATTTTAATCAATTTCATTCAATATTTCTTTTCAATTGATAATAAAGCCAATCCATTTAATCTTTGTTGAGACATTATTAATCTTAAATAAGATTTTATTAATTTTAGTTTTGACATTGTATGCACAATAAAGCCACAGGGAATTAGTTCTATTCAGTTTCCCTTTGTCCTCTTACCACCCACAGCCAGGATTAGCAATGAAAATAAGTGATTTCACATTTCTCGCAAGGTCGATGATTTTTATGCCATAAACTCTCCAATTCATGAAGCAGTCTTTCATCTTAGGAAATTCAATCCTCATACTCATCTGCATCCTAATGTCCACCCTAATATACTCGTAGTTCCAAAATTCCAGTAAATTATGCACACACATACATAGGTTCAAACAGTAGCTGATATTTATGCAGCACATCATTGCAGAGATTAAACACACTTAATAACAACAGTAAACCTAATTATCGAAAAGAAAAAAGTGACCTAAATTGAAAATTATAATGTAAAAGGGAAAAGGAAGAGACCGTACCTTGTTTCAGAAGGACTGCTGACATCAAAATATTTAGCCTCTTGAGAAATCCTGTACGTACAGAGAAATTAAGAGCGATAATCAAGAAATATGCAGAAATTCAAATTCGAACTCAAAAAGGGAGAAATGAGGAGAAGGTAAGCTGACCTTCCTTCTTGAGTTGCTATGGCTTCGAAGATCGCTGGATTCCTGCGAATGGTTGTTCTTAGAAACCCAAAAAGGAAGAAGACGAACAACGACATTAGAATTGGGGGAACTCAATAAATCAACTGATTCTCACCATAGAAATCAAATTCATCTACATTCAATCCCCTTCCTTACTCGTACATTCTCATTTCAGCGATAACTACTATTTGAGATTCCAATGTCCGCCAAATACTGAATAATATTATGCACCCTAATTAATATACTCACAGGGCAAGCAGTCTGCCGCGAATGGACGACGCCTCAGTTCCTCATGCCTGTGGTCAAGTCGCCGATGTGAAAAGTCAGGAGACTGAGAGAGAGAAGAGCGATGGCGAGATGAGAGAGGGAGTCTGACAGAAACTTAGAACTTGGAGAGTTGGAGTCTTGGAAGTCGGTAGAGAGAGTCGGGCAATATTTATTGAATTTTTGTAAATGAAAGCAGTTAGCAATAATGTTCTTTTGGGAAACCAAAAGACTCTGAAGAGTTTTAAGAGGCCTTTCAACTTTTCTGATTTCTCAAACAAGGCCTTTTGGGAAACCAAAAGACAATTTTTTTTTTGATAAAAAGATGACCCAGTCATCGCTTCATTAATGCAAATTAAAGAAACATAGTAGTACTAATTACAATATACCCAAAATACCACCTCTCAAATCGAAAATACATCGATGAACATACTACAAGGGCTACTAATCCAAGACCCTATTCTGTGGCACCCATCCACAAGAAAGCTGCTAATCCCAAAACACTACTGAGGTCAGATTGTACTCGTAACAATTGCTTTGCCGCAACCTGCTCCTCCTATTCCTCCTCTTCCATATGCAGCCGCTTCATTGCTCCCCTATGATCTGTCCATTCATGAGATAGAGATATAATTTTATGCATGATAACCGAAAAGCTACAGCTAATTTTGCGAAAGCATAAATCATTTCTGCTTAACCACAGACACCACATCGTAGCTGTTGTCATCACACCCCACGCCTCTCTATCTTCCTTTCTAACTAGATCTACCCACCAACGTCCCCAGACCTTTGAACTAGACTTAGGATAATCTATCAAGCCAAATCCTAAATTGACTACTTCCCAAGCTAGTTTGGCCTTAATACAAGAGAATAAAATATGGTTGGTATCTTCTTCTCCGCTCGTACATGCCTCGCATCTAACATCAATTTGCAAGTTCCTTTTCCGTAGGTTGATTTTTGATAAGATAGCATCGTTCATGATTAACCAAGCAAAAACTTTGACCCTAATGGCACCCAGAGCTTCCATATAATATTAGCATCCTTAGAGCGCAATCCGTCGTCGTTGATCCTCTTGTACATTGAGGCGACTGAGAACTCCCCAGAAGACTGTAGCATCCATTCTCTGCTATCTTTGCCCTCATTATTGTACTGCCCTTCTGCCCTAATAAATATTTTAAGGTCCGTCAGTTCTGATATCGCGTTCTGGGATAAATGTCATTTGACGACAAGCTTTAGTCGCTGATTATGCCACACATCCGCCACCACAGAGTGTATTTATCGTAGCCTCTACAGCTGCTAAAAATAAGCTCATCAAACTCCTGTCCCCGCACCACTTGTCCCACCAGAATCTAGTATCCTTCTCGCTTCCAATTCTGCATCTAGTATTGGAATGGTAAAGCATCCCCACCTTTGCTACTCCCTTTCATAATAAAGATGTCTTCCCGAAAATTGTTTTTCCTCCAAAGCGACATGCTTTCCTACATCTAAATCTGGCAAACGATTTGCACCACCAATTATTCCGTCACCTCTTCATCTTCCACCACCATTTGCTCAACAGTGCTATGTTCATATCCCTTATATTCTGAATCCCTAGCCCTCCATATTCTCTCCTTTTGCAGACTCTACCCCAATTGACTAGAGGTAGTCCTTTGTTCGACTCATCGGTTCCTTTCCATAGAAATCTTCTTCGGATTTTGTCTATTTTCTGAATTACCCAATTAGGGAGCTCATATACTGACATCAGATAAGTCGGAAGACTACCAAGCACCGAATTTAATAATGTGATTCTTCCACCTAATGTAAGGAGTCGGACCTTCCAACCGGATAGTTTTTTTATCTATTTTATCTCTCAACGGTTGCCAATCCTCTCTTTGAAGTGCCCCCGGTCTTATAGGAATTCCTAGATAGACCAAAAGAAATTGGCCAGATCCGCATCCGAAATAACTCTTGATGGTGTCAATGGGGATAGAAATTTGGTCGCTAATAGGAAGAATGCAAGTCTTTGTTTGATTCACTGTCATCCCCGACCACGTGCCAAAGCACTGCAGGGCCATGCCTATAGCCTTCATTTCTTCATCTTTTGCAGCTTCGAACAATAACGTATCGTCTGCATATTGGAGGATGGAAATTGTTTGCGGAATCCCCCTTGCTTTGATACCCTGAATGAGCCCTTGCTCCTTACCTCTACTGATAATTTCAGTCAGTCCGTCTGCGACGATAGCGAAGAGTAGAGAGGACAACGGATCTCCCTGCCTTAGACCCCTCCTACATTTGATTTCTTTCCCCAGCTGCCTATTGACCTGAATAAAAGACTTTCACCCTTGTACACATTTCCGGATCCACATATGCCATTTAGATCCAAATCCTTTTAGTTTGAGCGCTTCATCAACGCATTCCCACTCTAGCGAGTCATACGCTTTTTGGAAATCTATTTTCAATAGAAACCGGTTTACCTTATCCATATTTCGTGGGCCGACACTATCCATAATATCTCTGCCCCTGATAAAGCCACTTTGGGAATCACCTACCACCCCATCCAACAGTGGAGACAACCTTTGTGCTAAGACTTTCGTGACGATCTTGAAGGATCCGTTCAGTAGACTAATAGGCCTGAAATCCTCTACCCTTGACACCTCTTTTTTTTTTAGGGATTAGGATAACATTAGCATAGTTAATTCTATCCAGGTCTGCTACCCCATCGTGCAAGTCATTGAAGATGTTCATAAGATCCGCCTTAATGACATCCCAATATAGCCTATAAAAGAATATGGGGAATCCATCCAGCCCCGACGCTTTGTCTTGTCCCAGAGCCTTCACAACATGAAGGACCTCCTCTTCCGCAAATGTGCCCTCTATATCTTCACTCCCCTCAATTCTAGAGGAACTCCACATGTCAGGAAGTAGTTTACATCTAAACGCATTGCTTCTCCCGAACAGCTCCTTGAAACTTTTGTCAATTTCTTGCCTAATCAATCCTTCATTCTCCGTCCAGGAACCATCAATCAGCAGCCTGCTAATGTGGTTTTGTCTCCTTCTTCCATTGGCCACCTTATGAAAAAAATTTGTATTCACATCCCCTTCTTTAAGCCATTGTACCCTCGAGCACTGTTTCCAATATTGTTCTTCCATATCGGCTATATGCTGGATCTCAAGTCTATTATTGATCAACTCTTCAATCTCCGCTTCCAGGAGATCCCTCCCCTCTTGAATAACTTCCAACTCCGCTACCTTATTGCTCAATTCTTGCAATCTAATTCTGACCACACCAGATTCCCTCCTTTCCCAAACTTTGATATGCTTTCATAGTCTTCTCATCTTTTCAATCCAGATCCCCACTGCGGACACCTCTGTGGTAGTGGCCTTCCATGAATCATCTATTACCTGACGAATATTTGTTGACAACGTCCAAGTTTTCTCAAATCTGAAGGGATACCGCTTTTTGGCGTAGTCTTCCCCACACTCCAATACTAGTGGCAGGTTATCCGAGGTATATCTCGTAATCGTTTTCACTTTAGCCAGAGGATGGACATCTTCCCAATCTGTGGAAACCAAAATCCTATCAAGCTTGATTAATATCAGGATAGGCTACATATTAGACCAAGTGAACTTTCTATCTATCTGCTCCATCTCCATTAACTCTAGCTCATCTATGATAAGGTTGAAGTTATCCTGATCAATGCGGCTTGGCCCCCTCCCTCCATGTTCATAACGATATCTGGTAATGTTGAAATCTCCCCCTATGACCCACGAGATTAAAAAGACAATATTTAAGAGGCCTTTCCAGTAGTTATACCAAAAAAAAAATTTAAGGCCTAAAGCCCTTGCTTTAGTCGCTTGGGCCTTGGGCCGGGTCTGGCTACGACATTAGTATAGGAGCCTCCCAACAACAAAAGCACTGTCGAAAACCTCAAGCTTCATGCATGAACATAGCTTCTTGCAGCAGAGAGAGAATAAGGACAACAAGAGAATATATATTTCTTTGATAATTATATTCCTTCAGTACAGTATCAAAAGAACTTCTATCCTGACTATCCTCATGCAATATTCCTTAAAAAAAAGACTATCCTCATGCAATAACTATAACATACATCTTATGTGTTCATGAACTTCAGGAGTATTGAGCATTCACAATAAAGTATTTTATGATATATGAAATTCACAAAAGTCTCGTGCAAGCAACTATGAACTCTAGGTTTCTTTAAGGCTTCACCAAACCACCTAAAACCAATTTTTCTGAGCTATCAAACTTTCTAGGAATCTTTCATGTATAGTTCTCATTTCTAAAATTGGTTCCCCCCCCCCCCCTATCTCTTTCCCCCCATACAATTTAGCTCCAAACAATTTAGCTCACTCCCCTTTCATCTTCTTCAATAAAGGTAACAATTTAAAAACCCTAGATCTAGAGTTTGGAGGGGGTGGCGGCCAGGATCTCGCTGCCCCCTCCCCGGTCGCCGATCGACGCCGAGATCCATCACCCTTCACCACCTAACCTACTCTCCCGCTCTCTCTCTCCTCTCCCGTTTCTCTCTCCCCGTCCGATCTCCCGACCAAACCTCCTCAAACCATCTCCAGTCGTCCTCTCCGGTGGGCATCCCCTTCAATCGTCACCCCCTATGGCACCCCTTGTCGTCGACAACCCCCAGCAAACCCCAGCACTCTTCCTCTCTTCATCGACTTCAGCTGCGACCGGAGCAGCCTGCTCCCTTTTGTCCGATGCCAGATCTGCGACGCTCTGACCCGCCGTCGTCTCCTGCGATGCTCTGAACCACAGTCGACCACTCCTGCGACAGTAGCGCCGATGCCCTTGGGCCTGTCCAGCATGCCGACAACCATGCGGTGGCAAGGACCTCCAGATCTATGACGTGTTTGGGGTAAGTTGGTTGGTTGGGGTTTGCGTTAGATTGGGATTGGTTGGCTTTGCTAGTGGCTTACTCAGATGTTTGTATCGATGCCGAGGGTGGTGTCGACAGTAATTGATGTGTCGATGTCTTTGTGTGGGTGGTGTGGATAGTGTCGTATGTTGTTTTGCACGATTGTGGAGCTTGGGCCCGAAGATGGGGTCCCTCCATGATGTGTGCTCAATTGTCTCAAGGTGCTTAATTAGTGTTGGGTTTTATGTGTTTGAGTCAAATGCTGTGAAGAGAATGGAGTTGTTGGGGGTTTGGGGGTGAGTTGCTCGGGGTTAGGGTTTGGGTTATGTTGGAGTTGGTCGGCTTTTCTAGATGTTTGCCCGGATGTTCTTCGCTCTTGCCACCGTGTCCATACTCTCGAGGCCAATCACGATGATCTGTGGCTATGATTTGGTTTTTACAAGGGTTGGTAGTGCGTGTGAAGAAGCCGGATATGCTTCTCCATCTGCGAGTCTCTATGATGAGAGAGTTGTGTTTTGCACGATTGTGGAGCTTGGGCCCGAAGACGGGGTCCCTCCATGGTGTTCCGTTGGCGAGGTGCACCGATGACCTAGATCTGAGCTCTACTGTGGGGGCTCGGATTTTAGCAGCCCCCCCACCGATGGTTTTTGGCTTGGGTTGGGTTTGGTGGGCTTTGTTTGTTGTTGGCCCGGTTGTTCTTCGTGCTTGCCACCATGTCCACACTCTTAGAGCCATTCACGATGATCTGCCACTGTGATTTGGTGTTTCTGAGGGTTGGTAGTGCGTGTGAAGAAGCCGGGTGTGCTTGGATGTGCCGTAGTCCTCTAGGAGGGTTAGTTGTTTTGCACGATTGTAGAGCTTGGGCCCAAATATAGGGTCCTTCCGTGATGTACGCTCACTTGTCTCAACTTCCGGGGTGCTTGTCTCAACCGGAGCGGAGCGACTATGTTGCGCCAGAGCATCCTCCTGTGACGGTTGTCGCGAAAACCTTAGATCTGGGGTTCAAGTGTGTGAGGTCGTTGGTTCGGTTTGGAGCCAGGTGATGGGGTGTGGGGTTTGGGTATGGTTGGTCTGGAGTGTCCTACGATGTTGCCGGTGAAGTCTTCACATCGCCTACTATCAGGCTATTGAGTGCCCTCCAGCTTAGGTCACTGACTCGTGACAGTATCATCTCTTCCCTCGAAGTGGGAGTATGAGTCGAGATAAGTCTGTTTGGTGAGAAATCCCCGGAGAGAGCTTGAGCGTGAGAGAGGTGAAGGTATCCTCTACACGAATCTCTTTTGGAGTGTGGTGGTTGGTGGGGTGAGCGAGATAGTTGTGTGGTGAGAAATCGCCTGAGAAAGTGCTATCGTGTGAGAGGTTAAGGTATCCTCTTCATGGCTATTTCTTTGGTAGCTGCTGTAGGAGCTACTGGCACGTTTGTAGGAGGTGCGGTAGAGATGGTGGGAGGGTGCGATTGTTGTGCATGTGCCGTGGGGTCAGCTTTCGTTCTGCGGGGCTTGGGCCCAGATGGGGTCCCCCCAGCGAGGTGAAGGCAGGGATCGGCGGGTGATAAAATCCTGCCAGACTTGTCTCAGGTGGGTGTGCATGTGCTGTGGAGGCACTGTACAAAGCTAAACTGACGTACTCACAATTTTTCTGGACCGAGCTTGTTTGTCGGCCCACCCTCTAGGGTTGTTGGAGAGATTTGTTATTTGTACGCGTCATGTTGTTTCACATATGTTTTATTTTCTGTAAGTAGTTTGTACCTGGGCCCAGTACTCTGGGTTTGTTTCGTTAAGTTCTTATTAATTAAACAGGGTGGCCATATTCCACCTTTTCCCTAAAAAAAAAACAATTTAGCTTCACAACAAATTTTGTTCATAATATTTTGTTTTCACTATAATAAAATGCATGGGAAAAATCTTAATTGAACAAGACAAGACCCTTTAACCTCAATGATGAGAGATAGAGAGAGTACCATTCATTGCCTTGTCACCAGTCGTTGTTTTTTCCCGCATTTGGATGAATTAAGGTTCGGGCTTGGCATCTGGAAGAGAGAAATTGTCGCCTCATCTATTAGGAATTGTGGCCTCAAATACACGTAGGCATGGGGTACTTGAAGTTGGAGAAGAAGAGGAGAAGACAAAGAAGTAAGGGAAGACAAGCAGCAAGTAGAAGAAGAGAAGTCTGGAGGGTTGCGGTCGACCGGCTAGGGGTGCTGTCGACCAACCCAGTTGACTGGGAGTTCTTCGAGTGTTGGTGTCTAACAGAGGAGGGGACGGTCGACCGACCTAAGGGGTGCAGTCGACCGGTCAGCCCTCGGGTCAGGATCCGCACGATGCGATCGACCAGCTTGGGGTGCAGTCGACCGACATCGACGCTGATTGCTCTTTTGGGCTTACGGGAGAAAGGCCCAATTTGCTATATTTTTGTATATCTTTTAGGGTTTGCTTGGAGGCTATATATATGGCCGTAAACTCTAGGGTTTAGTAACCCTGGGTGCTGATCATTATTCAACTTCAAGAGGTGATTGTACCGAGTGTTTCAATGGTGAGAGAGAGAGAGATTGAGAGTTGTAATCTTTCTTGTAATCTTTGTATTTCTTTGGAAATAAGAAGTATTGGTTATCTCTGCATATTGGTTGTATTCTTGTGAGATCCATATATTGTGGTGGCTTATTCTTGGTTCATCTATTTCTTAGGAGTTTCTATTGCTCGTGGTGAACTTTCGCTGTTAGCACTACGAGTTGGGAGTAGATTTCTCCGACAAGTGGTATCAGAGCAGTTGGTTCGAGATGGCCGATAACAAGATGAAGATCGAGAGATTCGATGGGAGTGACTTCACGATATAGAAGATTCAGATGATAGTGTATATTCGTCAGAAAGATCTTGATGGTCTGTTATTTGATGAGAAGCCGGTAGGTACAGACAAGGATACGAAGGTCTTGGCGGATTGGACTCGTTTGGATCAGAAGGTGCTGGAGCAGATTCAGTTGGGGCTGAGTAGGAAGGCGTTATTTCATATCTCGAAGGCAAAGACCATAAAGGAGGCTATGGAGATTCTCATGGATATGTATGAGAAACCGTCGGCATCTAATTAAATTCTTCATCTGAAGAAATTGGTTAATATGAAGTTGAAGGAAGAGGGTTTAGTAGCAAAGCATGTGAACAATTACTGTATGGTTTACAACCAGATGGAATCTGCACGTTTGAAGTTTTCAAAGAGGAGGCAGTCATTGTTACTTCTATCTACTTTACCCGATAGTTATGGTATGGTGGAATAGACTATTACATGCACTATGAAAGATTCGACGCCTCTACAGGATGTGGTGAGTAGCATTCTGAACGAGGAGGTGAGAATGGTGAGAAACGGGGGATATCCATCATCATCTTCTAGAGATTCCGCCATGTACGTTGAGAAGAGACGTGGAAGATCTAAGAGCAGTCGAAGAAGAAAGGACCAGAGTAGTTCATCTGAGAGTGGGTCTGATGATAGCGATGAGGGGACATGGGCCTGAGTGCTGGTATTGTCACAAGAAGGGTCACATGATGCGCAGTTACAAGGCTTATATGAAGAAGAAACAGGAGAAACCGAAGAGAGATATTCCAAAGGAAGCTCAAGTGGGGCTTGTTGAGAATCTATGCTTATTAGCTTGAGAGGAGTTGGGCACTCAAGATTGGTGTATTGATTTGGGAGCTTCTTTTCATTGCACTCTGAGGAAAGAGGTGTTTGATGACTACGAGGAGGGTTCTTTTGGAGATGTGATCGTGAGGAATGGTCACCGGTGTCCTATACGTGGGGTTGGTACTGTTCGAGTGAATACCATTAATGATCAAAGTGTTGTCTTGTGGGAGACAAGGCATGTTCCAGACTTGAAGGAAAATCTTATCTCGATTGGAAGGCTAGACAAGGAGGGATTGTCTACTGCAGTTGGTAGTGGAGAGTGTTGTATAGCTACAGGTTCAAGGGTGATTGCAAAAGAGAAGCGTGGGGAATGCTGTATTTGGTTAGAGATGTGAGGGGCGTTTCTCCTGTAATTGACTCTCAGCCGGAATCGAGTAGTAGTTTGTGTGGGGTGCAACCGAGTTCTTTCAGTTGTGGAGGGGAGGTTACTAATTTAGTGGGAGCTGCTAGCCATGGAAGTGATCCTAGTGGGCAAGACGTTATTGCGGAGAGGGTACTCTGCGAATTGGCAGTTGAAGCTTCAAGTCGCTCTTGTGAGGTAGAGAGCACTGGTAGGGATTGAACAGTCTGCGGAGTTTGTGGAGGTGTCGTCCATGGAGGTTTCTAATGCAGAGGGTGCATTGAGAGGCTTTGAACCATATCCGGTGTTGATGGAGATCTTGCAAGTTCGGGATTGTTTCTCCGGTATTCGTGCTCTATGCGATTGGTAGAGCACATCCTTCATGAGGCGATAAGGGGTGGTTGGTGCACTCCACGTGGTGGAGTAGCGGAGGTGCTCTTCATGTGAGTGGGGAGTACTTGGGTCTTCCATGAAAGTGGGTGATGTCAGAGATAATGTGAGGAAAGATTGTAATAACTTTGAAGCGTGGTGTATTTGGTCCAAGTGGGAGATTGTTAGGAATTGTGGCCTCAAATACACGTAGGCACGGGATACTTAAAGTTGGAGAAGAAGAGGAGGAGACAAAGAAGCAAGGGAAGACAAGCAGCAAGTAGAAGAAGAGAAGTCTGGAGGGTTGCGTTCGACCGGCTAAGGGTGCGGTCGACCGACCCAGTCGACTGGGAGTTCTTCGAGTGTTGGCGTCCAACAAAGGAGGGGACGGTCGACCGACCAGGGGGGCGGTCGACCGGTCAGCCCTCGGGTCAGGATCCGCATGATGCGGTCGACTGGCTTGGGGTGCGGTCGACCGACATCGACGCTGATTGCTCTTTTTGGGCTTACGAGAGAAAAACCCAATTTGCTATATTTGTGTATATCTTTTAGGGTTTGCTTGGGGGCTATAAATATATGGCCGTAAACTCTAGGGTTAAGTAACCCTGGGTGCTGATTATTATCCCAAGATTTGGGGATTGTGGAATTTGGGGAAGATGTCAGATTGGGTTTCGAACAAGGGGAAAAGGAATATTTATTAGGTTTTTTTATCTTTTTTTTTGTTTGTTTGTTACTTTACAGATTAAGACAGTCATCTAAGATTTAGACATTTCATGCTAAAAACAAAGTTTGGTAGAATTACATGCAAGAAAAAAAAAAGTATGATTATCCGCCAAAATTATAAAAGCTTAGCAGAGTTGTCTAAAATTTACTTTTTAGATAAGCACTCTGGTTGCTTAGAAAGCCCAATAATTATCAGCCCAAAAACTTTTTTATGGAAGTGATGGCTACCGCATAAACCGATTTCTGTCTCAACTTTCGTTTCGTACTTATGACTGCACAAACATTTTAAGAAGGCCGTGTATGTGCCGCTAAACAGTTCTTCCAAACATATATTGGCCGTCCATTGGAAATGAGTCGGTATAAGCATAGAAAAGTTTCTGCGGTCGTATGCATTTGCTTTACTCCAAAGGACAACAAGTCTACAGCTGTATGTAGAGATGGCAACTGGGCCAGGTCAACCGGCGACCCACCCGCGACCCGACCCGCTAACCCGGCCCGGTTAGCTAATTGACGGGTTCGGGTCGAACCCGGTGAACAGTACCGGGTCGACCCGGGTCGCAAATAACGTGAATTGCACCCGCGAAATCCGGCCCACGAACCCGTTCAATTCGCGAATTCAACCCGCTAACCCGCGGGTCGACCCGTACGGGTCGAACGTTTGACCCGTGACGGGTCGACCGTTGACCCGCGGGTCGAACGGTCGAAAAATTGCCTGTCTCCCTCCAGAGCCGTTTCGAACGGCTCTTTGAGCCGTTAGTTGATTTTTTTTTTTTTTTTTTTTTGTATTTTCCCACATATTTACCCTATAAATATCCCCAAAAATCTCATAAAAAATCACACCTCACTCTCTTACTCTCTCTACTATTATACATCATTTGTAAAGAATTTTTCAACAATTGTAGTATTCATCAAACAAGTGTACAAGGAGGCATATACACGATCAAATTTCGGTTGTATCGGAATCAAAATTCAACGTCTTCAACTCTCTTCAACCCTCGTCAAATCTACTTCAACCTCTTCTCAACTCTTCAATTGCGGAATCGGCAAAGCGCTCCTCCATCTTTTCTATTCTATTCTTATTTTCACGGTTTTTTTTACATACGCGTATTCCACGGTGAACGATATCAAAATATCTCTATCTCTCTCGTTAAATTTTTTTTTGCGTTGTAGTTAAAATTATTGTTCGTTTTTTGAACTTCTCTATCTCAACCCTCTTGTTTTTTAGATTTTTTTTATATAATTCACCGCTCCTACATTGTATATTTTTTTTTACATACTTTAGCACATTAATACATTATGTCTAGATCACGCGGTAGCGGTCGTAGCGGACAAGATTCCTCCTCCTCTTCACGTAGGCCACCAATTGTCCCAACTAGTGAGCCCGCCCAAGATTACATTGATCCAACTATAGAACAATGGGGTACACACGACGATGTTGTAGGTGACATACAATTAGAAGAAGAAGAACAACAACAACAAACCGAAACCACACAACCTCGTAGTAGTAGGAAAAGTAAAGGAGAAACTAGCGATTGGCATAAGTTTTATGATTATATCCCGGACGAACATACTCCGGGTATAGGTTTAAAAGTGTGTAAAACATGTAGTAAAACATACAAATTCAAGAGGGGTGACGGCACCGGTACAATTAGTAGGCACATCCAACATAATCATAAAGAACTTCTTGATCAAATACAAGGCCAACAAAAAATCAACCCTAGGACCGGTCAAGTTGATAGCCACCCTTATGTTCCCGAAATTGTTCATCGGGAAATGGCCCAATTAGTCATTAAGGAAGAGTTAACATTTTCCTATCCCGAGAGTAGGAACTTGAAAAATTTTAATCAAACGGCTTTAAACCCTCATTTTAAAAGAATTCCGAGAAATACTTGCAAATCGGATTGTTTTAAAGTGTACATGAAAATGAAGGACGCTTTGATTGCAATTTTTTGGAGTTTAACTTGTAGGGTTAGTTTAACTTCGGATTGTTGGACGGGTGTCAACAATATTCCAACGATGGGAATAACCTGTCATTGGATCGACAATGATTGGATTCTTCAAAAAAGAATCATATCACTTGCGGCGTTGCCGTATCCCCATAGTGGCGCTGAAATAGCAAACCATATTATAGAAATTTGTAATGTTTTTCATATTCGCGATAAAATTATGGCTATTAGTTTTGATAATGCATCTAACAACAATGTAGCAATTACTAATTTAAAATCTGTATTAAACCCTCCATCTCACAATATTTTTCATGTTAGATGTGCATGTCATATTATAAATTTATGTGTTCAAGATGCATTAAGAATAGTCGATCCATATATAGTTAAAATTAGAAATTGTGTACATTTCATTGCATTAAGTTCAAGCATTTTACAAGAATGAAAAGCTTGGTGTAGGGTTAGAAATGTTCCTTTTAGAAAATTTCCAAAGGATGTTAGACACCGATGGAATTCTACTTTTGATTTACTAAATGTTGTCACCGATTATAAAGCAGTTGTAAATAATTTTTGTATCGCAAAAAATATGCACAATTTTGAAATGACTCCCCCGATTGGTTTTTTGTTGAATCTTTATTGAAATTTTTAGAACCTTTTAAAACCGCAACTTTAAAATTTTCAAAAATATATGAATCTACTTCTAGTAGCATTTTTATTGAATTAGTTAGCATGATGCAAATATTTAACGAAATGTTAAATGATCCCTATATTAGTGACATTGTAAAACCTGCATTTCAAAAATTTTGAAGTATTATTTTCCTCCTCCTATGTTGATTTGTGTTGCTACTGTTATGGATCCTCCTATCAAATTAGAAGGTACGAAGAATTTGATAGAAATGTTTTTTGGATATTTAGAGGTAAATGTAGAATTAACAATTGATTGCGCTACTTTTTTAGTTCAGTTTGAATCTACGTTAAATAACTTGTATGATAATTATGATAGACGTTTTGCTTCTAGTAGTACAACTTCTGTAGTTAGTTCTTCTTCTGGTAGTTCTAAAGGTAAGGGTAAAAGTAGAATTGGTGATAGAACATTTAGTTTACTTGAACAAATTCAATCTAAAAAACATAGGACTAATCAACCAAATAAATTAAATTGGTATAACCAACATGATACTGAGCCTACTCTTTCTGCACTAGATATTTTACAATGGTGGAAAGAACATGAACACACTTTTAGTATTCTGTCAATTATGGCTAAAGATTTACTAACTTCTCCTATCTCTACAGTTGCTTCTGAGAGTGCATTTTCTACAAGTGGTAGGGTTCTATCTGATTACAGGAATCGGTTGAAGCCCGAGGCGTTAGAGATGCTCGTTTGCACAGAAGATTGGCTGAAGGCTGAAGATAGGACGCAAGGGAAAGCACTATCAAGTTCCATAAGTGGGAGCAACTCGCCCGAAGAACAACAACAACAACAACAACAACAATAGCTTTGCTTGTTATGTCAAATTAGAAAATTTGTACTCAATTAAAATTGTATATAAGAAATATGTTATTGTATAAAACTTATTTGTGAATTGAATTCTTCATTTCGTTATAAATTGTTAAAATTGTATAACTTAAATTCATATGAATAATATTTCAAAATTTGTTGTCAATTTCACTCTTTCAATCTTATTATTATTATTACGATTTTTATTGTTTATTAGTATTATTACTTGCTTAGTATTATAATAATAATTATTATTATTTTAATTTAAGCTACCAAAAAAAAACCAAAAACAAAAAAACAAAAAAACAAAAAAACAAAAAAAATTTATTAAACGGGCCAACCCGCGGGTCGACCCGGCCCAACCCGGGTTGAACCCTAAAGGGTTAACGGGTTGGGCAGGCCACCCAAACGAAAACTTAGCCCGGCTCGGCCCGGCCCGGATAAGAGTGCAACCCGGCCCGGACCGGCTAAGTATACGTGCCAACCCGTACGGGTTGGGCCCGGCCCAGCCCACTCGACCCGTTCGCCATCCCTCTGTCATTCTGAAACTGAGATCCCAACAACCCACTTATATATAATTACCTGAAAAGCAAGAGAGAGAAAAAGGGATATTTTGGAACTTTATTAGAAAACTAGGTTTATCTGTTGACACGTGCATACGACACATCTTCGGAATGGTGCACCTGATTTGATTATATAAAATAGTTTTGGAGGTCCAGAAAATTATTTGAAGTAGCTAACATATTATATGAGGAATCAGTATATCTAGCTTTAAGCTCAATCATCGCCTTCTTGATCATTAGCATGAACATACCTGAAATGCATATAGTTTCTTAGAAACACTGCATAAAGTTTTTTTAAACTTCAGCATCACTTTTAGATGCTTATAATCGTTATGCAAGGACATTATCATATAGGTTTTATAGAGCTTATTGTAATCCAATAACTACTATGAGCATGTCTAAATACAATGGTAACGCAAGTGCAGGTGTGAATGTATCTACAATACCAATAATCAAAATATTTGTTTGTCTGAGACTCAGTTTACAATTGAAATAGCTCTTATTATTATTTTAACCAAAATGAAATACATGAAGTTCTCAAAACTCAAAACCAAGCTAATCATTTCTTTTATCTCCACTTTGTCTCCCTATTGCACCTTTATAAAAAAAACAAAAATGGATAAATAACAAATTTACTTTTGTTGTCTTTCTTGAGTGGAGAGTTTGCATCATTCACTGATAAACTCCATTCATCCAAATCCTATATATCCAAATATACAGTAAAAGTTCTTATATGTTATGTTATCCATGGTTTCTAATAATCAGCGAAGGGAACACTTTACGATAGTATTTTCTCTTGTAGTAAAGAAATTAATGTTGCATATTTACCAAGTTATTTTACGTTGCTAGGTCAGCTTACCTGTCCTGCTATGGTTTGGAAGCCCAAATTGATGTCACCAAATAATCCATCTCTCAACTTACGTACACCTTAAATCAAAACCAATAAAAAACTCATCAAACAAATCACCAAATTAAAATTCTTTGAACCCAAAAATAAAACAATTATACCTCTCTGAACTTAGATCTCATGCACACACAAAATTTGAGTCAGCAAAGACTGAGTAATTCCCTGCACACACACAAAATTAAAAATTAGAATGACAATTCGGTTAATGAGAAGAAATTAGAGTCGTCGCATCGCATATAGAGGCTCTCGATTCGGTGGAGGGGAGTCGCCGATACGAAGTCGCTTGATATTTGCGCTTGATTTGGTAGAGGGGAGTCACCGATACGGAATCAGCAGCGGATCAGATATCGGCGACGACCTCTTGGTTAGGGTTTGACATTGGATTTGGATTTGGATTTGCTTTGAGATTTTCAATTTTTTTTGATTTTTCAAATTTCAAATTTTCAAAATTTTAAATTTTAAATTTTAAAATTAAAAATTTTAATTTTTTTTAAATTTTCAAATTTTTGCAATTTTAAAATTTTAAATTTTTTTAAAATTCTAATTTTAATTTTTTTTTTAATTTCTTAAATTTTTAAAAAATTTAAAATTAAAAACAAATTATTTATTTTTTAATTTTTGAAAACTTTTTAATATAATTTTTTAAATTTTTTGATTTTTTGAATTATTTTTAAAGTTTTAATTTTTAAAATTTTTTTAATTTTGAAATTTTTTAAATTTTAAATTTTTTTTATAATTTTTAATTGTTTTTTATTATTTTGAATTGTTTTTAAAGTTTTAAAAGTTTTAATTTTTTTAGTTTTTAATTATTACAGTTTTTAGTTTTTTTATTTTTTTAAATTTTTTAAATTTTTTAATTTTTAATTTTTAATTTTTTGAATAGGAGAGAGAGAGATATATAATTAAATAAATAAATGAGTTGTTTTGGGTGGGGGGATTTGAATTTGAGTTTTAGGGGGGAAAATATGTTTTGTGGGGTTAGATATGGGCCTTTGATTTTTTTTTTGGGGATTAAAGGAGAGCCACTTGATAGCTTTCTTTATGTTTTATTATATAGATACAAAAATATGAGTTCAATTTTGCATATGCACCCCTTGAAATTATATTCATAGCCAAATATTGTTGAAGTAATAATTAAGTAAAGCTATGTGACTTTGTCTAGCTATACTGGATCCTATAAACACATGTATCATGTTAATCTTCTATATTGGAATCTTTGTTGAATTAAATTTCTTATTTTGCCATTGATTATGGTAAAAATCGCAGCAGATCAGAGCCATACAATTCCTGCACAGATCTCAAAGCATCCACAGGCAGATTAGTCATTACAGACCTCTTTTACAGGTCTAGACCCACTCCAAGACATAGGCTTCTCCCAATCCCATAAAAAGTGGCAGACTAGGCCCACTAGGAGTGACACCCAGCCCATGTAGGCTAGGAGTCAAATCTCTTATCCTGTAACAAGGATATCTTATCTCTTGAGGGGAGAGATATGAAAGAGATAAGATAGTTAAATCGATCCAACGGACACAAATCAATCTCTTGAAATGTCTCTCAGGCCTATAAATACCCCTCCCCCTCTTCAGTCAGAGGATAATCAACAATTTGCTAGTTTTCACTCTCTTACTCTCTCTCTCTCTCTCTCTCTCTCTCTCTCTCTCTCTCTCTCTCTCTCTCTTTTTCTAGTTCAGACTTGAGCGTCGGAGGGTCTATCGCCACACCCCCGGTGTTTCAAGCTTTTTACAGGTCCATCAGCCGCATCAGCAACCGTCAAATTCATATCACGGTGGTCAATCAACGATCTAGATTCATTCTCAAGAGCTCTAACCTGTCTTTAACAGCCAAGGTCACAGGTCAGGCTTTTAGTAGTTTTCTTCAATTATTAACTCAATATCTGATTGCTTCCACACCGAAATAAGCAGCAACAGATTGGCGCCATCTGTAGGAAATACTACACAAGTCAAGCTTGTCTCCATGCCACTAAGACTAAGAGGTAAAGGGGCGGCCTCCAGCCGTCGCACTACCTCTCTTCGTCAACTAGCTCCTCCTATAGATGATCAGATTCCTCCTCAGCAGTTACCCCGGCAGTCTAATCACGCTCCTTCCAACGGAGAGGCACCGGGGGGCTTCCAGCATGAACAACATCCTCAGTACGACTACATCTGAGTCCATAATGCCTCAACTGATTCAATGGCCTCACAAGGCCCACAGGGGGTCTAGAGATCTCCGCCAGATCATCAGTAACAGGCAACTAGAAACCGACTTGCGAATTAGGTTGGACAAGAGGTGCACCCGATCTGAGGCCTCCCGTTCGGGACATGAGGTGAATCAGAGAACCCATCTTTCTTGATAAAGATCAAGGCAATCCTCCTCTCATAGTGGGCGTCCAACTATGAGGAGCCCAACTCATGAGAATCAAAGGCTTCCTGTGCAGAACATAGGGTAAAATGCCCCAGTCATAAGGGCTGAATTGGAAAAATGCAAGCTAGACATCCTCCATTCTCTCCAAGGAAGTCAAGAACTGGGCCTCCCCCTTAACGAATGACCCGCTGACTCAACTGGATCTCAAAAGAAGGATGACCAAGTCCTTCGTTGTATCCAAGTGGTAGAGAAACGTCTAGAACAAATGAAGAGTGAGAGAAACCGCTCAAGCAAGGCCTACCACCCTAGTCAACCTCCCTTCAGCAAAACCATCCTCGATGCACCCGTTCCAAGGGACTCCAAAGCTCCTCAATTCGAATCCTACAATGGAGAATCAGACCCAACCGACCATATCAAGAGCTTCAAAACACTCATGATGGTCTATAACACCACCGATGTACTCATGTGTCGAACATTTTCCGCAACACAAAAAGGATCAACAAGGGAATGGTATTCGCGCCTGACTCCAGAATCGCCATTCTCTTTTGATCAGCTCGAGGAACTTTTCATTGCGCACTTCGTTACTAGCTGCAAGGCTGAAAAAAACAAGTATCTCCCTATTGGAACTGAAGCAAAAAGATGAAGAACTACTGAAAGACTTTGTCAAACGCTTTACAACTGAAGCAAGGTCGATTTCCTCCTTGAATACTTCAGTAGCGACTGCAGCTTTCTACCACAACATCACTAACACAAATCTGCATGCCTCCCTCACCAAAAAGCCACCTAAAAGTTTCACTGAGCTCCTAGAGAGAAGTGACAAGTATATCAGGGTCGAGGAAGCTCTCTATCGTCAAGACAAGAACGACTCATCTTCCAGGAACAAACGGAAGAATACAAGCGAGGAAGAACTCAGGAAGTTTCAGAAAAATGGTGCATGTTTACGCCGTCCAACTCTAGCGCCACGCTTCGACAAGTTCGCTCTTCTCAATGCAAGCGTATCAGCTATCCTCATGGAAGTTGAGAAGGACGAAATAATCCTCCCTCCCCCCACGATGTCAACATCTAGCAGGAGAAGAGACAAAATTAAGTGGTGCACATTTCACAGAGATCATGGATACACTACTGAAAACTATCGAGCCCTTAAAAAAGAACTGGGAGCCCTGATTCGCAGGGGCTATCTCTCCAACTTCGTTCAGAAAGAAAACGACGTCAAAAACCCTCTGCCCCGGGTGACTAATAAGCGTCAAGAGAGTCCATACAAGCTGCAAAAATTTCAACACATGGCCATCCTCCACTCCATTCATGGAGGCCCGATGGGAGGAGATTCCAAATCCTCCCGCAAAGCCTTCGTCAAGGAAGTCAACTCCATAGATATCACTCTGCCTGCCAAAAACATCGAGGTCCCGATATCTTTCTCAGACAGGGACTTAGAAGGCATCCGAACACCTCATTGCGATGCATTGGTCATAAACCTTTGCATGCAAAATCATGAGGTACTCGCATCTTGGTGGAAAATGGTAGCTCAATAAACATCCTCTTCATGGCCACATTCAAGGCTCTCAAGCTCTCCCGAGACCGACTCAAGCCAGCCGGTTATACACTCCACGGATTCTCCGCTGTCCCCGTTCAAGTAGAAGGCGTCATCACACTAGATGTGACAGCAGGAAAAGCCTCCGCTATTCGAACCGAAGCACTGGACTCTATGGTAGACGATGTCAAAGCAGCATACAATGCTATATTTGGCCATCCCGGCCTAGCAGCATTCCATGCAGTTGCCTCCACATTTCACATGAAAATGAAGTTTTCCAACAACAGCTAGCATAGGCCAGGCTGTGGGAAGCCAACAGGCAGCACAAGCATGCTACACCGCTACAATGGGGGGTTCAGTTCTCCCCCTCATTGCCATAGAGCTACTGCCAGAAAGCAGTCATGATAATTTCAAAACTGTAAATGAGCTTGAAGCCACTGTCATAAACAACTCTACAAAGTACTTCCAAACCTGCTACAACATCTCTCACTAGGTCCAAACTAGTTCTCATCATGACACAGTAATAAACCTGAATCACTCGCCCGAAGCCACTCCGCTCATTTACAAACAATCATGCCTAAACACATTGGTGCATCAGAAGATTTCTCTTTCTCCATGCAAAACAATGCGGGGCTCCCTTAAAAATAGGTAAGCCCAGGCAAGGTCTATCAATTTGTTCTCCTAACGGCTCATCAACTTGAAGACCCGGGGGGCAAAGAGATATCAGTAGGGACTTGAAAAGTAGAACACCTAGCGAAGGTGAACAAGGGCGTCTCAAACGTCCTCTCTTAATAGTAGTATCAAACTTTCTCATTTTGTAATAATGGCCAGCCACTAGAGCAGCCGCTTAGTTCTATTTCCCAGCAAATTTTTCCAATTTGTAATAACGGCCAGCCACTAGAGCAGCTGCTTAGTTTTATTTTCCAATAAAATGTACCACGAATTTTTGCAAAATTCTTGTACAACTTTACGGATGCATACAATGAGTTGAGTGCCAAACTTGTACACAAAAACGACCAAAAACTCGTTAAAAGCTTCCTACAAGACGGGTTCGGAGTCCATACCCATGGTTCGAAGCTACTCCAGCAATTTGCAATGAAGCAAGTTCAGAGTGCACTTCGTCATTCGATCTGCTCCTGCAACCTGTTAATTCATTAAAACAAACAATGAGCTAAAACGCCTAACTCATACTTAGAGCGGCGCTAAACACTCATTATAAGCTTTCCACAACACAAGTTCGGAATCCAGATCCACGACTCGGGGTTACTTTCGCAACATGCAATCCCGCATATTTAGAGCACAACTCACTGATTGATCTATTCCTGAAACTAGTTAAAGTTTCGTGGAGACTTATACAACGAGTTGAGTTCCAAACAGATACACACAGACGGTACCAAAGACTCGTTACAAGTCTTCCCGTAAGACAGATTCGGAGTCCATACCCATGGATCAAAAAGACTAACAATTCGCAATAAAGCAAGTTCACAATGCACTTTGCCATTCGATCTACTCCTGCAATCTGTTAGCGCCTCACAACCAGTTCGGAGTCCATACCCATGGCTAGACAGAGACTCTCGCAATTTGCAAAGAAGCAAGTTCTGTGTGCGCTTCGCCATTCGATCTGCTCTTGCAACCTGTTAATACTCAAACTAACAAGTTCAGAATCCATATCAATGGCTCAGAGTTACTCTAGCAACCTGCAATTACACACGTTCAGAGTTTAACTCGCCGTTCGATCTATTCCTACAACTAGTTAAATTCAGACAGATTAAGAGGTTCAAAATCGTGGATCGCAGTTACTCTAGCAACACTTGTAAAAAGTAACACTTAGAGTTCAACTCTCCACTCGATGTGACTCTCACAATTTGTTAGAGGACCCATACAACATGTTTGGAAAACAACTCTCCTTCAGAGTTGTCCCTACAACTAGCTGAATTCAAAATGGAGCAATGCCAAACTCCTTCATACACCATCGGCAGTTCGTTAGCTATACGTAGCAGACTTGAGGCCCTGTTATTTAGCTACAAAGAGCTCAGTTGATGGCACATCAACCATGACAGCAAGGATCAAACATATGAAAGGAATTCTTCAAATCACAGAATTATCGTCGAACTCATATGTTCAGATTCAGTAGCACTACAGACATCTACAAATGCAAAATGGCAAATCCAGAGTCTACTCTCTCCAAGAGCAGCTCATACAACTAGCCAACCACCCGATGACGACGAATCACAGAACAAGACACCGGCACGTAGAAGACTTCTTATTCTACAAACTAAAAGTCTCATTACAACAACAAAATTACAGTGAGTCTACGTATCTTGGCTAAGAATCGGTACCGAAAGTCCTGCGAACATTGTACGACAAACTATCATGTAAGCTGTTCTTCCAGCTACACACTGGAGAGATGTTCTACCTAAGAGAAATAAACATCTTCACCGGCCTCCGACCAGCTAACAGCTCCATATGGCCGCCTCAACTCTTGATGATGAAATTCAAGACAAGTCTTCCTTAGGCATGAAAACTCCAGGTTTATCCTACCACTTTAACTTGAGCAAGCTCCAATTTCGTCTAGCTTAAAGCGCCATGCAAACGGGAGAGTCCCAACTCTGTCAAGCACAGCGTATCATAAAGGAGATCAAGCTCTATGTCCCAAGGACCTCGTTCGATGTATGCAACTACTCGTCAGCATCGAGCAACAGGTCCAACACCTTGCTCTTCGCTCAGGCTTTATTAACAACTCGTTGGCCCCGAACAACGAGTTCAACGCTCTGCTATCTACATGAGCTCTGTATACAACTCGCTGGCCCCAAACAACGAGTTCAACGCTCTGCTCTCCGCATGAGCTCTGTCTACAACTCATTAGCTCTAAACAACGGGCTCAATGCTCTGCTTTCTGCATGAGCTCTGTCACAACAAGTTCTATGTTGATTACATCTTGAGCACCGTCAATTACTTGCTGACTCTACACAATGAGTTTGACGCTTTGGTCTTCGCTCAAGTTCTCCCAAACAACTTGTTGGCTCCAAACAGCGAGTTCAAACGTCTTGGACATCGCTCAAGCTCCGCCAAACAACTCTTTGGTTCCAAAAAACGAGTTCAATGCTCTACCCACCACTTGAGCATCGTCAACTACTTGTTGGCTCTAAACAACGAGTTCAATGCCTTGCTCTTCTCTCAGGATTCATCAACAACTCGTTGACCCCGAACAATAAGTTCAACACTCTGCTCTCCGCATGAGCTCTGTCTGCAACTCGTTGGCCCCAAACAATGATTTCAATGCCATGCTCTCTGCACAAGCTTTACCAATAACTCGTTAGCTCCAAACCATGAGTTCAATACCTTTGTCTTCGCTCGAGCTCCATCAATAGCTCGTTGGCTCCAAAACGACGAGTTCTATGCTCTGATTGCCACTTGAGCATCGTTAACTATTCATTGGCTCTACACAACGAGTTTGACGCCTTGGTCTTCACCCAAGTTCTCCTAAACAACTCGTTAGCTCCATACAACGAGTTCAATGCCTTACTTTTCATATGAGCTCCATCAACAACTCGTTCACTTCAAACAGCGTGTATAGCGCCCCGCTGCTTGCTCGAGTCTTTCTAAACAATGCCTCATCTTCGTGAAATGGGCTTTGCATCCCACACCAGCCTAAAATTGTCCTTTCAAAACTTGTTGGAACCAACAGCAAGTTCCAGCTCTGTCTTCAAGTTTTTTTCTACAAAACTCGCTGGGCGCAAACAGCGAGTTCAACAATCAAAATGGGGAGCTCTACGACCAACTTTGTCTTATGATCATCACTATTAACTTTCTGGGCGCAAACGACAAGCTCTACGCACAACTCTGTCACTGAGTTGTCCCTCCAAACTCGCTGGGATCAAACAACAAGCCCTATGTCAACTCAATCAAAGAGTTGTCTCCCTAAACTTGTCGAGCGCAAACGATAGGCTTGGACATCCGACTTCGTCAGAGAGTTGTCTTGCAAAGCTTGTCGGGCGTAAACGGCAAGCTCAACACACAACTCTATCACAGATTTTTCTCCAAACTCGCCTGGATCAAACGGCAGTTTCTACGTCAACTCTGTCTTAGAGTTATCTCTCCAAACTTTTCGGGCGCAAACAGTAAGTCCAAACATCTAACTCCTTCGCAAAGTTCTCTACACTCCTACTGGGCGCAAACGACATGCACAAATGTTCAACACCACCATAGAATTTTCTCTAAACTTGTTGAGAACAAACATAAAGCTCTATGCCAACTCAGTCAAAGAGTTTCCTCCCTAAACTTGCTGGGATCAAACAGCAAGCTCCAACTCATCTCCACCACTAGTTGCCTCCACAAATTCGCTGGGATAAAACGGCAGTTTCTACATCAACTCTATCTCAGAATTGCCTCAAAAATCGTTGGGCACAAACGGCAGGCTCAAACGTTCAACTTTGTCACGGAGTTGCCTCTACAAACTTGTTGGGGACAAACAACAAGTTCAACGACCAGCTCCACTACAAGTTGTCTCTATAAACTCGACCGGATTAAACGACATTTTCTAAATTAACTCGATCAAGGAATAACCTCTATAAACTTGATGGGTCCAAATAGCAAGTTCAAGCTCAGTTTTATCTCATAGCTCTCTCTACAAACTCGCCCGGATCAAATGGTAGTTTCTAAACCAACTCTTCCTACGAGTTTTCTCTGAACTTGCCAGGATCAGACGGTAGTTTCTACATCAACTCTATCTCAGAGTTGTCTCCATAAACTCGCTGGGATAAAAAAACGAGCTTTATACCAACTGAGTCAAAGAGTTGTCTCTACAAAGTTGCTGGGCGCAAACGGCAGGTTCAAACGTTCCACTCCGTCCTGGAGCAGCCTCAACAACTTGTTGGGGTCAAACAACAAGTCTGTAGCAGCTCTCACAGGACAGCCGTATATGTACAAGATCCACCAATCGAGGGTGATAGAGCAAAAGGCTGGGTATACACATAAATAATTATATATATATATATATATATATATATATATATATATATATATATATATATATATATAGGAAAATCTTCTATTGAGCACTCCTTTCCGTGAGCACTCGCCCTTCTAGCTAGCGTATGGATGATCCAAACCGTTCACATTGATCTACACGTTTAAATTAGTCTAAATATGTAAAATCAAGTCGTTTGAAATTCATTTGCTCATTCATTGAAGTGTTACAAAAATTGTATAGTTGAATATCGTTTTTTTTATAATGACATGATGGATGGGCAATTGAATTTTAAATGGCTTGATTTTATATATTTAGACTAACTTAAACGTGTAGATCAATGTGAACGGTTTGGATCATCCATGCAATGGCCGGAAGGGCGAGTGCTCAAGAAAGTAGTGCTCAACAGAAGGGCTATATATATATATATATATATATATATATATATATAGGGTAAAAGGGATATGTGCAAGTTGCTCATTTAGTAAATAAGCAATTGATTATGTGGCATGCATGTGATACATTGGACAACTAACCCTTTTAAGGATTTTCCAATCACATGTATGCCACATCATCAATTGCCTATTTACTAAATGAGCAAGTTGCTCATATCCCTTTTTCCGATATATATATATATATATTTATATATATATATATATATATATATATATATATATGCAAACCCAAACCCAACAAATTCTCCAAAAATCTCCAACAAACCCAAAGAGTTGCAAAAATAAAAAATTCCAAAGCAAATACACTCCCAACTTATGAAAGAGGAGGTAGAGTATTGAAGGGTGTCGGATCGGGTCGGGTTCACGACCCAAACCCGCAAGCAAAACCCAAAGAAAATCAGTGAGGGGTATAAATGGGTACGGGTTTCATACCCACTAACCCAAATCTGCTCCACTTCTCTTCTCCCTTCTTCTTCAAAGACTGAGCGCCAAAATGGAGCTCGAAAACTCAGAAATAGAGCTCACCTCAAGCTCGTCTTCACTCCACCTCGAGCCACCGCCTCGACCAAAACGGAGCGCCTCCGCTCCACCCTCAAACTCTCACAGTCGAGCTCTGTCTCCAAGCTACGGTTCTCCTCACCGAAACCCACAGAGCTCGACCCAAACTTCAAGAGACCTATGAAATTCTAAGTCATGTAGCTCGGCGAGGTGGTAATCTCCATAGCTCGACCGTAGCGAGCTATCGCCATAGCTCGGCCGAAAGAAGAACTTCAAAGTGGTGGAGAAAGCCCAATGCCCCGTAGCTCGGCGAATTCATCTAACCCATAGCTCAGCGAGAACGGGGCGACTATATCTCGGCGAGAGAGCTAGAAGATCCCCATAGCTCATCCAAGGGTGAAGCTCAAAATCTCGGCGAGTGAGATGGGTCGGCGAAGTCGAAAGAACCAAAGCTCCGCGAAACTTGAGCATCATAGCTCAACAACGACGAAAAATAGTAGCTCAGCAAAGGCACGGGGTCCTCGTAGCTCAGCAAAGCCCTTAGAATCGAAACGAATGGCCATAGCTCGGAAAAATGGTCGATCGAGCTAGGGAGTTTCTGCACCGATTCCTGGCCCGCTGATCGCTCAGATAATCGAGCTCGAGTGAGAGGGATGGCTCAGATGCGTCCATGTCACCCACCTTCATCCCTAGTGCTCCTCTGGCTCCTCGACCGTTTGATTTCTCTCAATGCGTGAGTCGATCCCTCATGAACGTCCTGATTCATCCACGTTGCTCTCCATCACAGCTGTTCGATCTCTCCAACGCGCGAGCCACCACGTGATAAGCGATCTAGATCGCGTCATGATCCGTGCACTGGTCGATTTTTTACAAAAAAACCACTAATTTCATTTTCAATTCGAAATAGTAATTAAAAAATTCAAAATAATTATTTTAATTTGAAAAATTAAATTTAAAATCCGAAAAAATAATTAAAATTGAATTTATTAATTATAAAATTCAAAAAAGTGATTTTAAAATTGAAAAAAATTCTAGAAAATTCAGAAAAATCCGAAGAATTATGGAAAAATTCCAGAAAATTTGGAAAAATCAAAAAAACTGTGGAAAATTTTCAAAAAATTCCAGAAAATTCAGAAAAATCCGAAGAACTGTGGAAAATCCAAGGAAAAATATTCACTGTCTTCAGAAGCCACAAATCAGTTCCAGGTATCTCTGAACACTCTGAATTCTAAGATTATACTCCAGATTCAAAAATAAGACTTGCTACTCCCCGAAAGTCAAGAAAATTGCCTTCCGGGAGTGGGGGGCTTATGATGATGGTAAAAATCACAATAGATCAGAACCGTATGATTCATGCACATATCTTAAAGCATCCACAGGCAGATTAGCCATCACAGGCCTCTTTTACAGGTCTGGGCCCACTCCAAGACATGAGCTTTTCCAAACCCATAAAAAGTGACAGACTAGGCCCACTAGGAGAGATACCCAGCCCATGTAGGCTAGGAATCTAATCACTTATCCCCTAACAGGGACATCTTATCTTTTGAGGGGGAAAGACATGAAAGAGATAAGTTAGTTAAATCGATCCAACGGACACAAATCAATTTCTTGAAATGTCTTTCAGGCCTATAAATACCCCTCCCCCACTTCAGTTAGAGGGTAATCAAAAATTTGCCAGTTTTCACTCTCTTACTCTCTCTCTCTTTCTGGTTTTGACTTGAGTGTCGGAGGGTCCATCGGCTTTTTGCAGGTCCATCGGCCGCATCAGCAACTGTCAAATTCATATCACGGTGGTCAATCAATGATCTAGATTCATTCTCAGGATCTCTAATCGTTTTTAACGGCCAAGGTCACAGGTCAGGATTTTATTAGTTTTCTTCAATTGTTAACTCACTATCTATTTGCTCTCACACCGAAATAAGCAGCAACAGCCATCTATAAAAAATTCTAGTTTTCCTTTTGGATATATTCTCTCGTTAGATCTAACAAGACCGGGAAAATTATTTTCAAACTAATAAGAAGTTAGAACTTATCTTTATGTGATTAAGTACTTCTTATTGCTTCATCAGATGGTCAAGAGTATCCAACTTGCATCAATTCCATTTTTCTTATACTATCAGGGGTGGAGCTATGTGCCTCCCCCCCCCCCCCCCCAACATTTAAGAAAACCCCTTAATATTATTAATTTTTTTGAAAAAAAATCCTAAGTAATTTTTTATGGTTTGGACCCAAAAAAATTTTTTTGGAAAATCCCTATATAACTATATTATTTTTTCTTGACCCCCCGGAAAAATTGTTCTGGCTTCGCTCATATATTATCTCTTTGATATAAACTATGTAAAGCATGTATGTTAATTTCATTCTTATTTGACTTAGTTTTACGTGTTAAGCATAGCACTGTCACATTTACCCAATACCTGGACCTGACCCGGACCCGGCATTGGACCGGAACCGACCCATCTGTATGGGTCTGGGTCCGGGTTCGGGTCCTAAAATAAGACCCGATACACTTTCAGGTCTGGGTCCGGGTCTGGGTCCGGATCCGCTCAAAATAGAACCGACTCTGACCTGGACCCATTAAAAAATACCCCCAAACATATAGAATTTGAATAATAAGGTTATAGGAATATAAATATAAAAGTAATTGTTGAAGATAAATATGTAAATATAACATTAATTCATATACTTAAGTGCAAAAATTGTTAGAATCGTAGGGTATCGGGTGCAAAAATACTTAAGTGCAAATATTAATTCTCCACTACCTGACCCGACGGGTAATTTTTTTTAACTAGGACCCGGACCCAGACCCAGACCCGGACCCGATTCTTCCAAGTCTGGGTCCGGGTCCAATTTTTGGACCCGTGAGGTACCGGGTCCGGGTCTGGGTAGTGGAGGACCCGACCCGATTGGACCAGATATCAACTCTAGTTAAGTAATGTCCCCTAACTTTTACTGCAGATCGTGTTAGGAAATTACTATGGATCTTGTTAAGTTATTCGATGCAATTAACACAAACTACCAAGTACATATGAGATCATATCAAACACACCAAAGCACACACAAGTTTCTCCCGGTCGGGGCTTTTGCCTTAATCCGGGAGAGAAGAAATATGAGATGTTATTCTACTAGAGAAGATACAAGAATATTGTAATTCTCACAATGACCCCCTTTCAAACCGCACCAGTAAATACTAGTTGTTTACAATTGGAGAAACTCTCAAACTTCGCCTTCAATGAAGTATTCTCTTTCTCTCTCTCTCTCTCTCTTGCCTCTCAATGGATGCCAATAACAATAATATATAGATATCTATAGAAACCCTAGTTTGATATCTTGATACAACAGTCGTTAGATGTTACTAAAGAGATAATCCTACTATAAAAGCAGCACGATCTAACTTGAAAAGCAAGTTAGGCTTCTCATGAATCAGCCAGATCCGAGCACAAAACCCATCAGTACCGCAAACGGTCGACCGTCCAACAAGACCAGTCGATTGTCCTCCTTGCGGGAAGACTCTGTACAAGGGACGGTCGACCGCAACCTACTACTACTGCTGTTGCTGACAGTTTCTTTCTCGCTTCCACTCCGTCTCCATTCATCTTGACCCCTCCATCGTCTCATCATCTTCGTATCCAACATAGTATACAAGACATAAACTTAACAATCTCCACCTTGGATTGCATACTCATGAATCCACACTGTGTGATTTAAAACTCTTCTCGACCTTTCTCTTCTCTTCTTGCAAAAAACTCTTTTCGATGGCTTCCTCTGCTAGTTGAATCTATTTCAACCTATTTTTCTCCAGCTATATATATGCCCCCCTCCCCCCCTCTCTCTCAAGGGAACATCCCAGTAGATGTAATCATGGAGGTGCCACCCTTCACACAAACTCCACCTACATCAAGGCTCTTTCCACTTTCCAACGATATTCTAACATCGCAGTCTCGCTCGGATGATTCTAGTGACTACAAACTAGATAATACTTTAGGAACATTGGACTTCGAAATACTTGTGCAAGTTGGTCTGTTCCTCCAAAGCTGGTAGACTTTGTGCTGACCCTGCTCAATTCCCCTCCCACCCTTCATCACCTTACGGTAGTTTTCCCAAACTGAATAAACTCTACCTGGATCTTTGTACCTACAGTCCATTACCTCAAGAGTTCTCATGGATATAAGGCTCTATTTCATCAAAGAAATACATGCCCTCATTTAGTGTGTGTCTCCTTCCGTCTGTCATCTTCGACTATACTGTTCTCTCACCCCTTACTTCACAAATCTTGTCAACCTTCGTTCTCACACAACGACATGAGGCAAACTTATAAGTAGAAACCATCTCACTCTCGGAGCAAACTTGAGAAGAACTAACTAAATCAAAAGAACAACCAGAATCCACATCTAAAGAACTTAAAACAAAAGCATTGTTTAAGCCATCACCTGATTCAGCGGCACTAGATTTGGCGTCCTATATCTAAACAACTTGCAATAGTCTCTCATGTAATGCTTAATTCCTCTGCACTTGTGGCCACAGACATTACCCCTACATACATTTTTCCTTCCGTTCGAAGTAAAATCTACCTCCAAGCAACTCACAAAAGTTGACGCCGATTTCTGACTCGCCTTCCTAAGTGCATCATCCTCCAACCTCTTGACCATACCTGCAATGAAAAACTTCTCCTAGATTTCTCATCTAGCACGGTTATCATGTTGGATGAATTTGGTGGTGAATATATCGAGTTGGAAACTTTTAGATCATCTGCGTTGAACGCCCTTAGTTCAGATAACTCCATATTGAACTCCATATGATCTAGAGAGCGGTACTTTCCTTCATTGAGAAATCCCACAACTTTTCTTTCTGTTGCATCTGACCCTGTAATGATGACCTCGAGTTGTCAGTTCTGAATCTTGCTCAAAGACTCGCCGCGCATCTTTTATACCTGACCTCGCTTATCGATGACATACAAATTAAACCCAAGGCTTCTAAATAAATCTCCTCCCAATTCTTCTGCTTTGTGCTGATTGGTCTCTCTTTATCTCCTTCTAGGACTAGATCCAAGTTTTGTTTAACTGATGCTTCATGCATGTCCTCCTTCAAGAGATCAAAGTTGATCTTACCTTTGAACCGCTTGATCTTCGTGATCTAATCTGCCATCTTCTCTAAGGAGCTCGAACAAACCCTTTAACCCGAAGCTCTGATACTAATTGTTAGAAAATTAGTAAGGATCTTGTTGATTTATTCGATATAATCAACACAAACTATCAAGCACATATGAGATCATACCAAATACACCAAAGCACATACAAGTTTGTCTCGATTGAGGCTTTTGGCTTAATCCGGGGGAGAAGAAATACGAAATGTTATTCTACTAGAAAAGATACAAGAATATTACAATTCTCACCACGACCCTCTTCCAAGCCTCACCAGAATGTATGAAGGAGTTAGAACCTATAACGAAACTTAATATAAATATCTTAGAAATATATAGTTTAATGGAAAATCTCAATTCTGAGGAAGTAGAGGAAGCCTTGAGAAATCTAGACATACCAAATGAAGAAATAAAAGTGGAGAAGTAGGACATATCACCAAACTGTCCTAAAAGAATGAAAAAAAATCTAAATATGCAGAAGAAATTGAAGAAATGTATAACATAAACTATGAACCCATCGAATATGAAGAAGATTGGTCAGAAATAAGTGAAAATGAGGAAATAATTGTATTGGAAGAAGATAGTGAAAGTAGTGAGGATAAAATAAAAAAACATGAAATAAATGTGATAACAGAAATAACGAAAATAGAAGGAACCATTAGAAAGATAAGAAAATAATGAAGAAGTAAGTGAAATAATGAGTTTTGATATACAAAAATATGATAAAATAAAAGCAAACAAACTAGATATAAATCCAAAAGAGATATTTAAACTTTTAATATTTGAAAGAAAAAAAAATACCATAATAAAGCTAAAAATAATGAACAACCTATAGACATTGAACAAGCTCAAGGAAAAACTATAATTCCATTTAATAACAAAAAGAATAATAAGACAATGGTAAATGGAACAAACAAATAGCCCTAGTAGATACTGGACCTACTAATTCACATATTAAACAAACAAATATAAAAATATTGGAATTAATACTGTAAATCACCCTTTGGGGGGGGGGGGGTGAATAAGGTGATCGTGCGGAGTTAAAAATTAAAAGAATAAAGTAAAGTAAATTAAAGTAATGCAAGAGAGACAAGAAAAGCAAACTCAGATGACGCAGCGATATAACGTGGTTCGATCCCCAGGTCTACGTCCACACCACCTACTTGTAGCAATTCTCCGCTACAAGCATTCGACTATACTCAAAAATCCTTAGTACAGTGATTCTCGGATTCAAGCAGAGAGACCTATTACACCCACAGGACTTCTAATCCAAGTCCTGTCAATCTCACCAAAGTAGAAAAGAAATAAAAAGAAAACTCAAGATCGTTTTGAGATCTAGACTAAAGAATACAACCAAATTCACGCTCACACTCGGATTGATTACCGAAGGATTAATTCAAAATATTTCTCTCAGAAGTAATACGTGAAGAAGACCTAGTAGATTCGTTCTATTAAATAGAAGAGGAAGTGTATCGATCAAAAAAGGCAACGATACATTCCAAAAAAGATATACATCCAAGTTGCGGTCGACCGGTCAAAGTGTGCGGTCGACCGTTCAGCTCTCTGGCGTAGCTAGAGAGATGAAAGGTCGACCACTGTCTTAACCAATAGAAGTTGTGGTCTACTGCTACGGTCGACCAACATTAGGTACGGTCGACCGGTTCCTGGCTGTATAAATCGAATCCACTTTGTTTTCTTACCATAAAATAATCCATCTTTAATCAATCATATACAATAACAATCTCACGAAAATATTACTAAAAATACAGTCTTGATAGATTGCTTGGAGACCAATTAATTGAGAACTCCTTTTGAATAACTTCCTTTTTTACTTGTGTATGCAATCTTCCTTTTTTACTTTCCTTGTTTGTATATTTATGAATCTCTCTTGGATCTTTTCTTGATGTTAATTGATCCTGAAAATCTGACACACTAAATTCAAACTTATTAGTACAAGTTAGCACGTTTTGTGTACACCAAACTAAGATTCAACAATCTCCCCCTTTTGGTGTGAACAAAACATGCATGAATGTTTGAAATTTAAAACAAAGCATATAAAATGCTCCCTCTGAATTTAGTACATTCTGTAATACAGATTTTCATAAATAAAGAGTAAATACTCCCCCTGAATACAACACCACCTGTAATACATAACTTAAAGAACAAATATATGAGAGGGAAGAGATTATCATGTTAAAAAAAAATCATGTCATAGATATATTTGAAAGTTCATGAAAAGATTTGAAGATCTTTTAAAAACATTCTGCGAACAATTCTCTCCCTTTTTGGAACACACCAAGAGGGGATAAAAAGGATGAGACATAAGTAAAATAAGGCTTGGAAAGTTCGTAAAACCAATCATCAATCAAAACAACGAAGAGAAAAATTCTATGATATTACAATGAATACAAACAAAAAAATGGAAAAGAATCTACTTACATGATACCGTTGATAACGAGACTCTTTGCTATACAGTGAGCGCTCTTCATGATATCATAGAGTCGAGATTCTCTCCAATACATATGAAAGCAACAAAAAAAATCAAGTATTTGAGAAGAAGGAATTTATAAGCATATGGGGAAAAAGTGTGTAGAGACACCCAAGCAATTTTAGAAGTTTTAGATCATCAAGGAAGCTGTAAGCGAGGACCAGAGAAGGAACCGGTCGACCTCACGGTCGACCGCAAAAAGTGTTTTAGCCAGGTCATCCAGAGGGCAGACCGGTCGACCGAAAAACTAACAGAAGCGACAGAGAGCATGGTGGTCGACTGTACGGTCGACAGCAATAAGCAAAATTAGAGATTCGAAAAATGATAAAAAACCGAGACTAAACCGGTCGACCGCACAGTCGACCGACCCAAACAAAAAGTTTTTAGGAAGAAAAATCAATAACATTTAAGGCTCCTCTCAAGAAGTAAAAAAAACATTATTCATGTAAAGATTTAGTGAAAATATCAGCAGGTTGTGAATTAGTTGAGACATACTCAAGAATAATATCCCCTTTATGAAAAAATGCTAGCAAATGTCTATATGATATTAAAAGTGACTATGTAACTTATATCAAATAGTCGAGAGAAATGAGTTTAAATTTGCTTACCAGACAAAGAATTAAACTAAAATCGTTTTACCTTAAAAAAATATGTTCTTCCCTTTTCTTTTCTTGATAGTGATGCATAAATGTTGTTTTCATCTGTCATGAGCTTTCAGGCATCCACTATCAAGGTGCTACCGATTTTTGGGTGAAGTGCATTGATGTACCTACATTAAGATTAGTAGGTATCCAAGTAGAGGTATTGTTCCTGCACTTGTATTCTTCTTTATCCAAATGAAGTTAGTATTCCTTTTTAATGCACAATTATAAGAAATATGCCCTAATCTACAGCAGTAGTGACATGTAATACGATGATGCCTTGGGTCATGCACACTTGCATAGTTTTGAGTTGATTTGTAATGATATTGGTGACTATGCATGTGTGTACGACATGATGATTTAGATTTTTGATGGTGTATTGGCTCTTCGTAACCAAGCCCTCGATTATCATGATAAGATCTTGAATTTTTTGTAATAAGGTAACTAGGCCCTTCATATTTTTCAACAATTTTCTCGAGCTCAATTACCCTTTTACAAAGTCTTTTCCTAGTCATCTCATCGTCTTTTGTGTTCCAACGAAGAGTGTCTAGGGTAGCATCAAGAATCCTATTTTGTTCGAGAGCCTCATTACATCCTTCCACTACTTCATCAAATTTTCTTTTACATTCTTTTAAATCATCAGTAAGCTTAGCAATATAAACAGACTTCTCATGAATTTCTCTCAAGTGTTCATCATGTATTGCTAAGGATTCTTGAATTTGTTGTTTTAAGAGTTCATTTTCCTTTAGCAATACATCATGATCTTTTCTAAATGACTCGAATTTTTCAATGATCAAGGAATTTTTATTTTTCAGTTTTTAATTTTTAGCGATGCACGAGTCATGAGATTCATTTGTAATTTGTTTATATTGTCTAAGTTCACGACTTAATTTCTTGGCATAATCTTTTAATCTATTACACATATCTACAAACTCATCATAAGTGGGTTCTTCGATTACCTCTTTTTGAGATGGTGATTGCACGTCACCATTCCCAAGAGCCATGAAGCCGACATTGTTGTGATATTGCTTATCTTCATTTGAATCCGAGTCTAGCCACGTTGCCTTCAACACCTTCTTTCTCAAACCTGAATTGGAGTGATGATAATTTTTGTTCCTACCTTTCGATAGGGGACAGTTTGGGCGTATATGTCCTGCCTTGTTGCATTTGTAGCACACATCATTCTTGTCTTTGTCTCTTTCGCCTTGTGAATTGTTGTACATTTTGCATTTGAGATGCTTACATAATTGTTTAGTTAGCCGTATGAAATCTTCGTCTGATTTTTCATGGTCTGATTTTGATTTTGATGGATGTGATTTCTCTGCTTTTAGGGCAATGGGCCTCTCTTCGATTTTTGGTTCAATCCCGATGTTCTGTCTGTATCTTTTAGTTTCTGTCATCTCCATCTCGTATGTCTTTAGCTTTCCTTGGAATGCATAGTTATCAAATCCCTTTTCTTCAAGAATCTCTCTCATTGCCGTGGCCTTAATGTCATACTCTGGTGTGAGACAACTTATGAGCTTTCGACCTTTCGGTTATCATCAAGCCCCTTACCCAAGCTCTCAAGCTCGTGGGCAATGATTTCGAAACGGACAAGCATTTGGTTTGCATTTTCACCTGGCAACATGCGGAACACATCAAATTTATAGAAACATAAATTAACTTTAGCTTTTACCTCAGAAGCGATTCCTTCATGCCGCTTCAGCATGTTGTTTTAGATCTCGTATGCCGTTTTGCAGTTATGCCCGCATCGCATTAGTTCTTCGTTATTCAACCCTGTATAGAGAGTCGTCATAGCCATGGAATTTGCCGTTTTCAATGCTAGTTCAGCTTTTGTGAATGCCCTTTTTCCATCGCTGACAGGAATCTCAGTTTTGTTGATACATACATTCCATACCTCTTCTCCGAGTATCTGTAAAAAATGAGACATACGAACTTTCCAGACGTCATAGCATTTTCCATCAAAAAACGGTGATCATGTAAGACTTGTCCCTTTGGAGACTAATGGCTCTAATGAGTACAAGTTTCGGGATGAAGGATTTCGGCCATTGGACCTTTTGCTTAAGCTTTTATGCTTTTGATAAGCACCTCGCTCTGATACCACTGTAAATCACCCTTGGGGGGGTGAATAGGGTGATCGTGCGAAATTAAAAATTCAAAGAATAAAGTAAAGTAAATTAAAGTAATGCAAGAGAGACAAAAAAAGCAAACTCAGATGACGCAGCGATATAATGTGTTCGACCCCCAGGTCTACGTCCACACCACCTACTTGTAGCAATTCTCCGCTACAAGCATTCCACTATACTCAAAAATCCTTAGTACAGTGATTCTCGGATTCAGGCCGAGAGACCTATTACACCCACAGGACTTCTAATCCAAGTCCCGTCAATCTCACCGAAGTGGAAAAGAAATAAAAAGAAAACTCAAGTTCGTTTTGAGATCTTGACTAAAGAATACAACCAAATTCACGCTCACACTCGGATTGATTATCGAATGATTAATTCAAAATATTTTTCTCAGAAGTAATAGGTGAAGAAGACACAGTAGATTCGTTCTATTAAATAGAAGAGGAAGTGTATCGATCAAAAGAGGCAACGATACATTCTAAAAAAGATATACAACCAAGTTGCGGTCGACCGGTCAAAGTGTATGCTCGACCGTTCAGCTCTCTGGCGTAGCTAGAGAGATGAAAGGTCAACCGCTGTCTTAACCAATAGAAGTTACGGTCGACTGCTACGGTCGACCTATATTAGGTACGGTCGACCGGTTCGCGGCGTATAAATTGAATCCACTTTGTTTTCTTACCATAAAATAATCCATCTTTAATCAATCATATACAATAATAATCTCACGAAAATATTACTAAAAATCCAGTCTTGATAGATTGCTTGGAGACCAATTAATTGAGAACTCCTTTTGAATAACTTCCTCTTTTGCTTGTGTATGCAATCTTCCTTTATTACTTTCCTAGTTTGTATATTTGTGAATCTCTCTTCGATCTTTTCTTGATGTTAATTGATCTTGAAAATCTGACGCACTAAATTCAAACTTATTAGTACAAGTTAGCACGTTTTGTGCACACCAAACTAAGAGTCAACAAATACCATTAGAAAACTCATATTACTATCTGGACTACTGTAACAATAGGCATCCAATTGTCCATAAAATAGCATTACCAATAAGAATAAACAGTAAAAATGAAATACTATTACATCTACATGTAGACCCTGGAGCACAATGTCAATGAAATATTATTAGGAACTAACTTTCTTACATCAGTACAACCATACTCAATACACGAAGAAAAAATAATAATAACAGTAAATAGGTAAAGTATAGTAATAAGTAGACTATTGTCCAAATGAACTCATTAAGAGCAACAAAAAACACGTTATATATACTAACAAAATTTGTATATGAAGAATACAAATCAAGAAATTATTATAGCCTAGTAGACACTGGAGCAGGCACGAGCTTATGCTGTAAAAATGTACTACCAAAATGGAAACAAGATGGAACTAATAAAAAAGCAATAACTGGGTTAACAGGACAAATTATTATACTTGACAAGTATCAACCAAATGTTATATTACAAATAGGAAGTTATATCCTAAAAATACCAATAATATACCAATTTGATGATTTAAATAATGATGTATTATTAGGAAATGACTTTTTACATCAATACTATCATATGATTATATCACACAAAACAGTTATATTTACAAGACCTTGCAAAAATCAAGGATAGAAATTAGAATAACACAACCTTATTCTAAGACAGGTTTACCCCATATCAGAGTTTCTTTAGCTCAGCGTGGTGAATATCAGTATTTACCAAATAAAACTAAAATATAGGAAATCCAAGAAACAATTACACAAGAAATTTTACAAAAACAATCAGAAGATTTGTGTGGAGAAAACCCTCTAGCAAAATGACATTTAAGTAAACCCACAACTCATATAGAGTTAATAAACAAAAACAAAGTAATAAAAGTTAACCTATAAGACACAATAAATTTAGAAGAATTCAAAATACAAATAAAAGAACTAACGGAAACAATTACATAAGAAAATCAAATAGTTCGCATTCATCATCAGCATTCATAATAAGAAAACACTTCGAAGAAAAAAGTAGTAAATCTGGAATGGTAGTAAACTATAATGAATTAAATATAACAAACTAAGAGAGTTGGATATCTGCTACTAGATATACAAATACTACTAAACACTGTAAGGACAAGAAAGATATATTCAAAATTCGATTGCAAATCAGGATTTTACCACGTAAAACTAACAGAAGAATCAAAACAGTTAACATCATTCAGTACACCACAAAGTTTTTATGAATGGAACATATTACCATTTGGATATAAACATTCCTGGAGTATTTCAAGAATATATGGATAAAATATTTGGAAAATACAATAATTTTATACTACTAGTAGAAAATGTGCATTCGCAATAGAAATTTTCCTTGTAAAAGAGTGCAATTTCATGGTTAGTGTACATTTGTAAGGGATTTTTCTTCATTCCTTTGTAATTGTGATGTTGCGAAATCTCTCCTGGTTAATGTATACATTCGCAATGGAATTTTAACTATCTCTTGCGAATATTAGCCACAATAGAATATTGGCAATAAAAGTTGTACCTTGTTGTCCCCATATATAAGAGAATATCTACAACAGATTTGTCCATTGCAAGTGTGTTTTAAAAGGGATTTTTTATGTTGCTGATGAACTATTGCTACATATGTCTGCAAGGTACTCATTCCCTTGCAATTGTTACCTCGCGAATGCAATTGCACGTGTTTTCTCCATTACTGATATATCTTGATAGCTTAATCAAATTTACAAAAACGATGTATTTTTTCAATCAAGAATATATAATTATTTCACATGTTGATTGACACAATTATAAAAAGAAAACACATTAATGCAAAATATACAATTTGAACAATCGGTACATATTTAGATAATAGTGAACTTAAGAACACCAAAATGAACTTTAATATTATATAATTCAGAACATTCTCATTACAAAATTATATGTTTGTTTCAAAGTGACAAAACAACAATACATTCTAGAAGAAAATATGAGTTGTCAAACTTCAGGAAACACAATAAATGTTTTCGAAAATACTTTTAACCCGCTACTGCTTCCATGTATCCCCAACTTCACTTTTCACGTAAGGTCTTCTGTTTGTTCCTTATTATCTTCAGCCTCATAGTCATCGCCACTACATACATATTACATGAAAAAGAAACAACACAAAATTAGAATTGGATTCAATATATATAGGTAATAATATATTATTCAACTGAGGCAATTAAATTTGTGGCTACCTCTTGTCGTATTTGACTATTGCATGAGTTGACAGTAGTGAGAAAATCATTTAGGTCTGGGTGCACGAATTTAAGCCTAGAGTGCTTAACAACATAACTTTGCCTTCCATATTCACTTTCTAAGCTTTTATTGATTCAAGGAAATGTGAGAAAAGCATTAAAATTGTGCTACAAATCCCCCGATTTATGGAATTAAAAAAACAAAGTGGAAATGTCACACCTTCAACTAAGAAAAAAGTTAAAAGGAAAAAGGGAAAATGCACTCATATGACACTGAAATCATATGAAAGTCGAGGCAACTGTTCAAAGAAGACAAGAAAAGAACTATTTACTAGGATGGTTAAAAGCAAACCAAATCTCCACCATTGATAACATTTTATCAGATTGAAGAAAGAGGGTTATATTTTGTTGTAATTAAAGGAGGGAAGGTTGTGCTAGGTTGGGCCTAAAAGAAGATGAAAGACAACAAGATCTACATGTAATCCATTCTTAATTTGCTTACATCAACTTCATGCAACTAAACTAGACTGCTTTATAGTAAACAAAGAAACTCATTACTAGGCTTTTAAAAAAAAAGATGAAAGAGACAGGAAGAATTGCACATTGCTCACATCTGAACAAACTAAACAGATTTGTATAGCAATTTAATAAATTTATCAATATGATATGGGTCATCATAATCTAGTCTTTTTGTATTTTGCACACTTCATCTTCATGCAGCCAAAATTAAGCAAACTTAAAGTTAGACAAACAAAATTGAGATTCAAAATTCTACTCTTGAAAGGGAATTTTCATTAGTCTAGCCTTGAGTATCATCTTTGCTCAGCCTATGCGTGTGCGTGTGAATGTATGTGAGTTCTTACAGTATAACATGGCCTACCATATTCACTTCTTTCTTCGAGCTTTTACTGAATCAGGAAAATGCAGGAAAGGCGTATAGTTGTATAATACACAATTTGAGAGATTTATGGATTTAACAAACAATCCTAATTGCAGCAGAAGTCCAATTTAACAGAAAACCATTTGCATATAAGAAGAATCAATACCTGGAGCAATGTATCCATAAGAACCAGCAATAGCAAACATGCGCTTTGCACTTTGAAGTCCCAGATCCCTGCAAGAACTTAGCCAACCCAAAATCAGCAACATGGGCTTCCAAATACGAATCCAAAAGAATATTATTCGAATTCACATCACAATGAAGAATCAAAGGCGAACAATCGTGATGAAGATAACAGAGTCCCTTTGTTGCCTCCACCGCAATCTTATACCTCGTATCATAATTAAAAAAATCCTCTTTTTTTCCCATGAAGAACTTCCCCAAGGCTCCCTTTCGGCATAAACTCATAAACCAAAAGATTAGTCTCATGATTCGAATAGAATCAGAAGCCATGAGAAAATTTGAAGTTATGCTTGATTACTTTTGTTAAGATAAATCAGAGAAAAATGAAGACAATACTGAATATTGAATTGAAAAATAACTGAGTACAATATCTCCTATATATAGGAGGAACCAAATACAAAACTAACCAACTACTCAATGTGGGACTATAATCTCTAACACCCCCTCTCAAACTCACGATGGGTCAAACAATGTGAGTTTGCCTACTAAGTGTCGGAATCTCTGAACAGTATGGGATTTGGTGAAGAAGTCTGCAGTCTGCTGGGAAGGAAAAACAGAATGGAGAGATGGTCCATGCCTCAAAACGCTGATGAATATAATGACAATCAATCTCAATATGCTTTGTTCGTTCATGAAAGACCAGGTTGCTTACAATGTGCAATGCACTCCGGTTATTACAATATAGTGGGGTAGCTCCTGTAAGAGTGATACTCATATCTGATAACAGCCAACGAACATGAACAATCTCTCTAGTAGCAGCTGTCATTGCTCTGTACTCAGCCTCGGTGGAAGAACATGCAACAACTGTCTGTTTCTTGCTCCGCTATGAGATCAATAAATCACCAAGAAATAAACAGAAACCTGTGGTAGACCTTCTGGTAGTCGGATCACCTGCCCAATCTTAATCAGAATATGTACTGAGCTCTAGTTTGGATGTAGAAGGCATGAGTAATGAGCGAGTGATAGTGCCCCGAAGGTATCTGAGGATCTGAAGAAGAGCACCGTAGTGAACTGATGTAGGAGCGAAAACAAACTGACCGACAATACTAACTGCATGAGCAATATCGGGTCTGGTCATGCATAAGTAGACAAGCTGTCCAATAATCTGCCTGTATCTAGTGGGATCAGGAAGGAGCTCACCATCTGTGGGACGAAGCTTTACATGAAGCTCTAAGGGTGTATCAGCTGATCGACTGTCAGAGAGACATGCAGCGGAAATAATATCTGATGTGTATTTCTGCTGAGAAATGAGTATCCCCTGATATCCATGAGCAATCTCTAAACCCAGAAAGTAACGTAGCTTACCAAGGTCTTTCATATGAAACTGCTGGTGAAGGTATTTCTGTATGGATGCAACACCGACAGAGTTATCCCCAGTAATGATCATATCATCAACATATAGCAGTAGAATTACCCTTTCCTACGGTGATGACCACATAAACATAGAATGATCCTGAGAACTTTGACTAAAACCAGCCTTGGTGATGACAAAGCAAAAACACTCAAACCAGGCTCGAGGGGCCTGCTTCAAACCATATATAGCCCGACGCAGCCGGCAAACATGACGAGGAGGAGTAGGGAGGCCAGGAGGAGGATCCATATAAACAACCTCAGATAAAGTACCATGAAGAAAGCATTCTTCACGTCCATCTGGTATAACGGCCATTGGCGGATGGCTGCAACAGCAAGAATGGTGCGAACAGTAGTCATCTGTGCAACGGAAGCAAAGGTATCATCATAGTCAATGCCATGCTCCTGAGTAAACCCTCGGGCTACTAGACGGGCCTTGTGCCGCTCAACAGATCCATCAGGTTGATATTTGATCTTGAAGATCCACTTGCAGCTAATAGGCTGAACGCTCTGTGGTAGAGGAACAACATTCCAAGTGTCAGTCTGATCAAATGCACTGAATTCATCTGCAATAGCTTTCCTCCATTCAGGATATTGAATTGCGTCTTGATAGGTTCTGGGCTCACGTGTAGAGTGTATAGCAGTGAGATATGCATGAAACTGTGGTGAGTAGGAAGCTAAGGTGGTAAAACCAAACTGGTCAGAAGGACCAGTGGCACCAGGTGTATAACGTGCCGGAGGAATACCACAAGTGGAACGGGTCGACTGACGAAGAGGTGGTGGACTGACAGGGTGTGGGGGTGAGGATGGTGGAGTAGATGCATGTGTCGGTAGGGAAGTAGGTGGGATGGGTGATGGCTGCTGTGGAAATGCAGGTGGAGTTTTGGTAGGGAGAACAACAGGTGTAAGGACTGCAGAAGATGTGAATGGAGCCAGAGAAGTGGGATCAAAAGGAATGAAGGAAGATAAAGTCGGGAGGCTAGCAACAACTGGGAAATCGAGAAATCTAGTATCCTCGGGGGGTCAAGTAGTAAGGGGAGTCTTCCACAAATTTTAAGGATTTGAGGATTTGAGGATTTTGAGGATTTGAGGATTTATGTATGGAAAAAATTTAAGAGAAGAAAATTTGAGTAATTGGATATCATGTTAAGATAAATCAGAGAGAAATGAAGACAATATGAATGCTGAATTGAAAAATAACTGAGTACAATATCTTCTATATATAGGAGGAATCAAATACAAAACTAACCAACTACTCAATGTGGGACTATAATCTCTAACAACTTTAATATTTTTTGAAATTGATAACGTACATTATTTTCAAGAATATTATTTTATAGAATGATATCATCTTTGAATTTTTTTTGATACTCTGTTTATTTCTCTTTACAAGTAATTATTACAATTTCACACATTTTACGCTTCGCATCTAGTTAGTACCAGAGCCAGTTCAGAGTAAGTTATTCTTACAATTTTTGAGTAATTTAACACTAGTTTAGAAACGGTAGAAATAAGAAAAGATATATTTAATTTAAAAAGTAGAAATTAATCTAAAACCTAGAACTTTTATAATTTAATAAAACGTCAAACATCCTATAGAAAATATCATAGAAAATGTATCATAGAAATTTTAAATATAGACTGAGCCATAGGTGAAATTATTTTCAGAACCGGATCATTTCAACAAATATTTTCAAAAACAGGGTCAAAGGGATAATTAGCTCGACTCGGAAAACAGAAAAATCCATGTGGCTCTCTTCTAACAACACATCCTGAAAACACACTGTCCAAACACGTTCTGCTAGTAGAGCTTAGGGATGGCTTTTGGTTAACAATATTATTAGATTCTTTAATGATAAGCATTTTATTTGCAGATTGCTCCAATTCTTTCTCATCTCTAGTCTCTAATACTATAATTGAAGAATTGGGTTTGTGCAATTCTAATCTCTAATACTATAATTGAAGAGCTGGGGTTGTGTAATTTATAGAAAAAATATAATTTGTTGACAAGGAATTATATTAACCATCAATTTACTCAAATATTGTCAGTTATCATAATACCCTCAAAGTTCAAATTTATTTACGGCATAATTATTTACATACCGAAAAGTGTCACTCATATAAAATAAAAATTGGTGCCACTAAGGGTAATTTGTAAAGAGTATGATAAGGGTTTGAGATGGGTAAATAGAGATCTCAAGTTCGAGGCTAGACTGCATCGTAGTCTTTATTTAAAAAAATAAAAATATTATAACGTGCATTGTACGTAAAAATTTCTAGTTTTGTGGTGAAGTGCAACCTTTACAAAGTTGTAAGCAAACTGATAAACAATCAAGATCAATTTTATATATCTACTAAGTATGCCCGTGGACACGTGCCTGCGGCACGTTTCCGAGAACGATGCAGTATATAAAAGCCCTGTAAAAAGTTAAATATATGCACGTCTTCGTGAAGAATGATTTATATAGATGTGTATTTGATAGTAGACATTGATATATTCTGAATTAAGTTGTTTATTGGTTTATATCTTGCAGGATCATTTGTCAGGAGCTCGGGATTGAAAAAGAATATTGTGAATCTACAACAATAGTGGATCAAAATCACTTGCTATGTATGACTTCAACAAAAGAGATTTCATATTTGATTTGTAGCCTGCCATAAGTAGCAATTCAATTGCTAATGCAGTTATCGCATCAAACTGCATAAGTTAATTCTCCATTGTCATATTTTCATGTAGTTAACCATGTATGATTTTAAAAGAGGTTAAAAAAGAGAGAGGGAGAGAGAGAGATGATGTACATGTTAATTTTGTTAAATGTGATCAAGTACAATTACGTCCCCATATTAATATATCTATATCCATATACTGGACAGCGTACTGCAAATTTGATTTGAAATCTACTTGTTGGCCCCAATTTTTTTTTATATATTTCAGTGTATGAGATATTTTACAATCTTGAATATAGTTATAGATTTTTTAAAAAAAAGAGGTACATGCTAGTAGAACTAACATTGGCCCCAATCCCTCAAAATAATTACGAAGTGATTCACACAAAATACATAAGCCCAACTATCAGGCATTACAAACATTCTGAGAACATGAAAATTACAGATGGATAGACGACTAAACCCACCATAATGAAGAGACCTAAAAAATCATTTTAATGAAAAAGAAATCAATCAAGTCAAAATCAATGAGAACTTAAAAAAACCAACACTAATAGTTTGTAGGAAAATGCATTTTCGAACCAATACCTTTCAAAATGATTGATGTATAAAAGAGATTGCCTTCAAACTCGACGATTCAAACCCAAATGCTCTTCATCACCCCAACATATTTGTATAATAAAGCTTACTATTAGTTAACTATTACCATGTATGATTTTATTTTTTAATTTTTTCTACACCTACTTAATTAAATCCTTATTTCTATTCTAGAATACCAATAGGAATTTTAGTAAAAATTTCGGCAGAATCTCCCCTAAAATATTAGCCCTTTTACAGCAATTCCTTACAGAATTCTGCTAACAATTAAAAATATCACATCACAGGCAGTTAATATCAATCTTCCTCGGGCCAATCCAAGTAACATCACACAGACATCATATATATAGGGCTCTAGGGGCAAATATCTTCACATGATGCAAGATACAAGATAAAAACAAAGATTTCGTTTGAAAACGTAATGGACTTTTAGAAAAATCTTTGAAAAACGACACACAAAGCCCAATACTCCACAACTTTGCGGGTACGGGTTATAACATACTATATCCCATCACTATATATCATCATCACATACAGTATTTACAAAATCTCCCAAAATAGTAAATATTACACAGATTTTCTTAACTACCCTCATTCTACATAACTGAAGTTAACTACCAAAAAAAGTAACACTATGAAAAAAAGATTCTCCATTCATTTTCCTTTCTCGTTCCTTTGCCAGAATAACTCGTTGCTTCCTTTCTTTACATTGGTTGGTTAAAAAATAGGAATTAAAAAATATCAATAATGAGCATCTAATACACATAAGGGCTTAAGCATACCTTGCGAAGGGATATCAGATTAAGCACGCATTCATCTGGAATGGTAACCCGTACATTTTTCTTGTCGTAGGAATTGCACCTGTAATGGAACAAAAAACAATTTTGAATGTAATTGGAGCATATGAATACAGTCAATCCAACAGAGTGACTGTCAAAAGTAGAAGCACTGTATGTTAATGGATCAAAACAAAGTATGATTAACAGGAATGCGGAAAATGTATAATCTTCTAGTGCTTGCTATACTATCGTTCTGCCGAGGTGGTGGGAAAACAAAGAATATAATATCGTTTAAAATGAACGAACCGTAAGTAGGAATAGCACAATAAATGCCTATTCAAAAAATAAGGATTCTAAAGCAAAATGAATCACAAAATTTAGATCAAAAAATTAAGGCTCAGATGAGGTTCAAGTTAATGTATAACCACTGCTCTTATTTCTAATAAAGTCTCTCTCCTCCGCCTGAATCAACTACAAATATTAATACTGCCTCGCCAGCATTATAGATTATGTAGCAGCAGAAAGAACTAAACAGGCAATAAGATTGCATTGACATGTTTTAACAAATAACCAAAAATTCAATCACACCTTTGCAGTGGACATATATGCACCATCATCATCACCTCCAAGAACGAAAAACATAATACCACAAAAAAAATGCAGGATTATACGTAAAACAATCTGTCTTTTTTCGCTTGAAGTTTCAAAAATACAATCACTGTCACAATGAATTCATAGGTTACTACATACATCTATCTACGTTGCTTCCACTAAAAATACAATCACTGTCACAATGAATTCAAAAATACAATCACTGTCACAATGAATTTATAGGTTACTACATACAAATAGTCTTTTTTCCAGAATGGACTAAGAATTAGTTTGCCTGAAATGGCAAATGTTCTGAAACTTGCCGAAGAACAAAAACTATTTAATTTTCCTAGCCCACCTTATCTAAAAAAAGGACAAAAGTAATTTATCCCAAATAAACATATAATTTATGCTTATAATTGTGGGATTTATATGATGTTTGTGTAGTAATAGAATCGATGAAATTGCTAAATTTTGGGATAATGTGTGGGATGAATGCAGATTAATGCGCTGAGGGAAGAGGATTTGAATGAGAATTTTTTTAAGGCGCTGACGCATGTGCAGGAAATTCACGCCAATTGTAGGATACTACTGAGGACGCATCACCAGTTTTTTTTTTGTTTTGTTTTGGTTGGGAAGTTGGGAATGTGTTTGAGTTGTTCGAGTTGAAGTCAAGTAGTTAGGATTGGTAGTTTGCATAGCTTGGTTTCTTGTTTTGTGAAAAATGGGTGGGTTAATTTGCACCATTGTTGTTGAATTTGCTATGAACCAATTATTAGTTGATAGGTCAAGTTTCTATTGCAAGAGCGAGAGAGCTATAACCTATATCGGTAACAAAACAACTAATTAAAAAGAAGATGGTAATAATAGAGGATGCGTTGGCTGTGTTGATGTGCATAATATAAGAAGAGAAGACAGAAGATATGTGCATGCATATTTATACAGATGAATGTATTGAAGGATAGGATTTGAATGATATTTTCTTCTAGGCATTTGCTCGTGTTCAGGGGAATTCATGCATAGGATACTGCCAAGGGCACATCAACCTAGTATTTTAAATGTAATTTCTTTACCTGAAGATGTGTTTTAAATGCAATGTCCTTACAATGCGAGAAGTGAATAGTGATAGTTTGAGACTTTGAGTTAAAGTATGTCTTTTATTATGACTGAAAAGTTGAATTGCTAATAATTTTTGTAAAGTAGCTTTGTAAAGCTTAGTTATAAATTGAATTGCTTATAATAAATTACAAAGAAAGCTATCAAGTGACTCTCCTTCAATCTCCCTTAAAACCAATAGCCCAGATTGATTTTCACAAAATATTTTTCCGCCAAAATTTCAAACCCCAAAACACATTAACTATAACTTTCAACACCCACAATACCCACAATACTTCACTGTAATTGAAATCTAGTTTCTGATCATTGAGACCAAGTTAATTATCAAAAAGGGAAAATGGATCCAATTCTTTTTCTCACCGGACATAGCTAAGCGGGCCAAAGTATCTTACAACAGGAAGAAACACACAAAAAGAAAAATAGGGAAAAGTAGCAACCTAAAGATGTAGGACGAAAAGGGCTTTCCATACTTTCACAATTGAAAGGAGAAAGGGCATTCAAATTATATCAATAAAGCACGAACACAAACACACCAACACAGAGATGCACTCTGGGCTTCCTCTTGATTCACTTTCTGACTCGTGAAATTTATCAAACCTATTATTTAGACGATCTTTTGGATTCCTATCATTTCCAAAAAAATTACAATTCAATTATCTAAGCAAGTTTTCGCTAAGTAAAAAAATTCTAATTTATCTATGTAACAGGTATTTGCAAATAGGCATGCATGCTTAATAAAGGAGAGGCCAGTCATGAACAAATTAAATTTAAGCATCCTAAAGGCTAGAACTCAAAGAAAACTAACTATTCGTAAATAAGTTAGCAAGCACATAACACCTCTACTTGTGCAAGATGATGGAAAAAAGATCTCTAAGATAATGACAACTACCAAAGAGAACTCAAGTTGTCCATAAGAAAGGGGGAAAAAATCTTGCTAATGTTAAATTTACTTCAAAGAAATTAGGCATCAATGTGTTTAATGAGTGTTTAATGAAATCAGTGTATATAGACAATGCATGTTTGGCTTCATAGATATATATCAAGCCAAACAATACATAACATCTATAATTACCTCCATGTTCAGAAGTATCAGAATGTACAATAACTCCTAGCCAATAATAGATGGTTTCCAAATAGTATTGTTTGTCTTTCATTAGTTTCCAATTTCAGTAATATAGCTCAAGAATACTCAATGCGGACGATCAACATAAGGCGACACTGCATGGACATAGTAAAGAACAGAAGTCCTACAATCTATGTCCACAAACACGAAGACCTAACAACTATATAACAACACCTTAAAATACCTGCTAGTAATACATCAAACTCGGAAGCATCACACAAATCTTCAACGAAATATTCAATCTCTAATGTCATAATAATTCCAGGGGGAAAAATGAGTAATTACGAAAAATACCCATAAGCGCCTTCTCCGATCTGCTCCAATTTCTCAAAGCAGTCGACTCCCCGAGAACCCCATGATGGGGACTCATCCAAGTTCAGCTGCCCTGGACCGGCAACTGCCATCTTTTCCTATCTATATTTTAACCACCTTTTTCCGACAACAAATTATTCACATCAATCAACAATATAAATAATGCAAAAAAAATTAAATTTAAAAACAAATAAGGTTAGGTTGTAGCGAGAATTACCAATTTCGATGATCCAACTTGGATCCCAAAACTTTCAACAGTAGTGAAGGAGCTGTTTGTAGTAATAACAGTAAAGGCAATAAGTAGGCTTGCATAATGAGTAGAATCAAATTTTCATGTGGTCACTGCAACAACAAAAGCAATAAAAATAAATTTTATTCAACAAAAAAAAAAGTAAAGCAATAATAATACATCAAACATTCTAAAATAGTAGAGAAATAATAATACATCAAACTCGGAAGCATCACACAAATCATCAACGAAATATTCAGTCTCTAATGTCATAATAATTCCAGGGGAAAAAATGGGTAATTACGAAAAATACCCATAAGTGCCTTCTCCGATCTGCTCCAATTTTTCAAAGCAGTCAACTCCCCGAGAACCCCATGATGGGGACTCATCCAAGTTCAGTCCTGGACCGGCAACTGCCATCTCTTCCTATCTATCTATCTATATATATTTTAACCACCCTTTTCCTACAACAAATTATTCACAGCAATCAACAATATAAATAATGCAACAAAAAAAAAATTAAAAACAAATAAGGTGAGGTTGTAGCGAGATTTACCAAATTCGATGATTCAGCTTGGATCCCAAAACTTTCAGCAGTAGTGAATGAGCTGTTTGTAGTAATAACAGTAAAGGCAATAAGAAGGCTTGCATAATGAGTAGGATCAAATTATCATGTGGTCACTGCAAAAACAAAAGCAATAAAAAATAAATTTTATTCTACAACCAAAATAAGTTAAAAAATATCGACATGATGGTCAAATTTGTTTGCTTCATATTAAGAGGAATAGTGATGATTGCAAAAATGACAAAAATAGGTAAAAATAACAAAAATAAGTAAAAAAAACACTTCAAGGACCCATCCATATTCATATCAAATTAAGACCCAAAGAACAAAATTCCAGTAACAGCAGTAACATCCATATTCATATTAAGACTAATAGTGATGATTGCCAAAACCAGGAACGGGTAAGAGGAATAAGTTAACTAAGAGATCAATTTCGTGGTAATCTCTTAGTTAACCAAGGATGAGAATGCAACCCTCAAGGTAACTCCTAACATCGAACCGTAAAAATTAATAAGCTGATGACAATTAAAATAAAGATAGAAAGAATGAAAAAGAAAACAAAATATATTATTCGGGACCAAATGAGAAGAGTGGAAGGTCTATGGGGAATTAATGGCTTAGATCTTCCACAAAGCAAAGAATTAATAAGAGACAGTTCAACTGAACCAAAAGCTGCAGGCACAAAACTTCAAATTTTCAGTTTAAATCCTTACTAAATTTAATTAACTTGGCACAAAATCTGTCTTTTTATCACTGTAATCAAAAGTTGTCGGCTCCATCCTAAGGAAATCTAATAAAAGTGATCTAACTAAAGTGTTTCACTATAATTGGTAATATGTAAGAAAAGTAAAATATTAAGTAGCATAAAGTTTAGCTTTCATCATCCTAGCATAATGTTGCTACTTCTTACGAACTTGAATCAACCCATGATCAACCACACAATAAAAACTGATCATTTAATGTCTCAAAACCACAGATTTCTCAATTTTGCACTGATTGCTTAATTTGCACAGATTGAGGACTCATTTAAGGTAGAGTTCTATCGTATAGGATGTATCTTTTTATTTGGGGTAGAGTTGAATCTTGTATCCCTATTTGGCAGCACATTTAGGCTGTAACCCCCATTCCCGTAAATACGTGTTTTCTGAATATTTTCTGTATTTCGATATTATAAATTCATTATTTGTTTAAATCATTTTGGATTTTATATTAAAGTATTTTTCTAATCGAAATTTTATTCATTTCAAATAATAATGTGTTTTAATCTTATTTTCTAGATCTTATTGATCAACTATTTGTATTTGAGTCCAAATTATATATATATATATATATATATATATATATATATATATATATATATATATATATATATATATATATATATATGGTCATTATAGTAAATTGTTAAACCCGGGTATTATTTTATTGTATGATTTTAATATTATAATAATTAATGGTCGTTTCTTGATTATTTAATTAAAATTTATCTATTGAATTATTTTTTTATTGTACTAGACCTAGTTTTCTTGGCGAATTCCAACTTATTTTCAAGCCCAGTTTATATTCAATTCATTTGTATTATTTATTTATTCATTTGGATTTAAATTCTTGTTCATGAAACTCTTTGATCTTCTTGATGAATTATTTTCTTGTTAATTCTATTTTTCTTTTTTTTGTTGTGGGTATTTTTTATTTGAACCCTATTGATTTTGATCTATCTCTTAATTGAACCCTAAAACCCAATTTCTTTTGTTCTTGACCCAAATCCACTTTTATTGGATCCTAAACCACTAACCCAGTACCCTAATTATACCCTATAAATACAACCCTACTGCAAACCCTAAATATTACACAGTTTTGAACCATAGCCGTCTACTCTCTCTCTTCCTCTCTCTCTCTCTCTCTCTCTCTCCTCCTGTTCTCCCTCTCCCTGTGTTTTTCCGCCAAAACCCAAGCCCCCTTCCTGCTTCTTCTCCGTTCGTCTTCTGGTGCCCCTCCGGCGACCCCCAACCCCCATCATCACTTCCCTCTCCGGCGCCGCCCTCCTAGTGCACGCCGTCACCAGCACACCACCCCCGAACCCCTCTGCTCCTCTTCCCGATCATCAAGATCTATCGACGACCACACAGATCTGTTGCCGTCGAGCCTATATCTCCGTGCCTCTTCGCCTTTGACGTGGTGCCTCCAGCGCCGCCACCCTGTCCTGTCATGCCGCCCCCCTGCAAGGCCGTCCACCGCCAGTCAGATCCCCTTACCCCTTTGTTGCCTTTGCCCTCTCTCTGCCAATACTGTTGTAGTCGTTGTCTCTCTTGTGTAGTTTCTGTTTTGTTATCTCTTCGTTTACACGTATATTACACGTGTTAAATTTGTGTGTTCGTGGGTTTGTTGCTTCGGGATTCTCATCCCGTTATTCTTGGTATTCAAACTCACCGTTTATAAGGCAAGTAACTTGTATTAAATTCCTTTGCATATACAAGTACAAAATACCATTTGTAGTGTAGTTGGGTTCTAGAGACAATTCGTGTGTGAAACCCCTTGTTGATATTGTCTCTATTGTGATGATTTGACCATAGTTGCCTCACGACATATATAACATGAATTAACCTAGGGTTGACCACTTTTGATGTATATATTCATGCTATCTTGAGATATCTGTGTTTGTTGTGTTATTCGTGTTATACTTGTCGAATACTTGTAAAATATCCTATACCATTTGCTTGGACATCTAGTATATCATATTCCATGTTATCATCCTATTGTTTCCCTATTGTGATTATCGTTCATCTCATGTCTTATAATTACATATTGTATTGTTGCATTAATGAAATAATTAATAAGCCGGAGGGATTGACTAGAGTAGTTGATAATATGGGGACTGTACTCGGATGATGGCCAGTGTTATTACCATTATCGGCATCATATAAGAAATTACACATATCCAGTGTTTCTACCGTTATCGGCATTGTGTAAGAAATTACACATGTCCAGTGTTTCTACCGTTATCGGCATTGTGTAAGAAATTGCACATGTCCGGTGTTATTACCGTTATCGTCATCATACCCAGTACATGAACTATAGGAGGGTTGAGAGGCGGAAAGAGCATAAGGGAAGTTTGGCGAGCGATACAAACTCGTCAAATCTGGCGAGTCAATCTGAGAAATTTATTTTGGCCAGTGGTTTGGCGAGTTTCGTTGGAGAAATTTTTTCCTCCAAAATCTAATATTCCGGTTAAAATTGAGAGATGGCTAGCATGGTTGGAGATGTTCTTACCTTGCATATTATTCGTTTGGGAAAATTTAAGTAAACTCAACACAATTTTTGTGGGCTGACAGAAAACCTACCCAATATATTTTTGTTGTGGTTTACTATACTGTTGGGCTAATGTAGTTGCGGTTTACAACTTGATCAATACCTCCATTAATTTTAAAGTGTTTAAATCGTTATACCTATACAGTAAGGGACAACAAAATATTTTCTCTCTCTTCTTACATGTTAATTGGGGGTTTAATTTCTTTTTTAAAATTTTTAATCCTCAAATAGAGAAGGTTTAATTACATTTAATTAAGTATAGATTAATTTTATATATATATATATATATATATATATATATATATATATATATATATATATATAATAGGGTAAATTTTTCTTAAGCCCCTGGTTAAATATTGTATTCCTTCTAACCTCTTTGACTAGTCAACCTACACTTTTACCCCGAGGTACTGAAGTTCTTCCAGTTAGGCCCCTTATATACTATTTAACGTACAAAAATCGTATAATTTCGGATTCAATATATTAGATTTATAATTATGTTCGTGCATTTACTAAATTACCCTACTTATTATCATACATAATCAATACCCAAAATGACAAGTTTTATTTCTCCCATTTTTTTCTCACCGCTTCTAACCCCTTTTTCTTAGATTTCGAGGACAATCACAAATTACACAGCGGATTTTTTTTACAAAATATCGAAACCTAGCCATAGATCCTGTAACCCCTGTTTCTGATTATACCGATTTCTATTTCTTTTCTCCTTCTCCATGTATTCTTGTACTTCAATTTCTGTATAAATTCTTTCCAATGCATTTAAATCCTTTTGAATATCCTATTGAAACCTACATTCATTTTCCAAACTAGAATTTGTATCCCTTCTTTTTATCTATCTCCTTTAAATCCCAAGTTAAACCATACTATTGTTTTTATTAATTATTTTAAACCCATGAGAAGCCCAACAATTATTATTAAATTTATTGTATCTAATTGAGGTCCAAATCCGAGCACATCTCCTATTGGACTCTAACCCTAAACCCAAACCCACAAACCCATACACTCAACCGTATACAATTTCTCCACTCCTCCCACATCCCCATAACTACATCCCACTATCTCTAACTACCCCTAATTAATATTATTTTACTCTTCCCCCACACTCTCTTCCGTTACTACCTCTCTCCCTCTCTGTTTCTTTTCCCCAACAGAAACGGGAACCCAAAACAGAACCCAAACTCTTCTCCCTCTCCTTCGTCCAATTCCTCGTCATCCCCAACCTCGTCTTCAACCCCGAGGCTTCGCCGCTATCCGTTCGCCAGCGATGCAGCCACCAAGCCGAAGCTCCCGAACCCACCTCCAGTCGACGCCATCATCACCAGAGCACGATGAGCAACCGCAGCATCCTTTGCTTGAACTCCGTCGCGTCGCTCGCCACCTCCGAGACTCTACTCGACGCCAGCCTTCGACAGCACTAGCGTCAAGCCACTCGACCTCTCCCCATCGTCGAGTCCACTGCAATGACTACCCCCCATCAACCGCAACAAGCCCACTGCCGTCACATCCTCAAAGGATCCCCAGTCGCGCCGCTACCATCGCCCCAAGTCGTCGACCACAGCCCCTGCGCTCCCCAAAGTCGAGCGACTCTGCTCCTCACCGCCTCCGACCCACTGCACCGCCATTGCCGAGGCCCCGTCTTCCACGTCGAGCCGCTCACCTCGAGCCATCGTCGTCAACCCAGTGCCGCACTCCACCGCAGAGTCCCCGCATCATCTTCCTCCCTCGATCGCTCGCCTCGCCCCCTTCGCCTCCGCCTGCAACCCAGTGCCGGCTCCTTCCCCGCTCGACCACCACTCGCTTTCTCCATTGCCGGAGCTTCGCACCGCCGCCCTCGCTCTTCCTGCCGCTCACTTCCAGTCCGTTCCCCCTCCCGCCGTCACCTTTCCCTGAGCCCCACCATCTTTGTCGTCGCCCAGGAGCCTGAGCACGCCGTCACAACCCGTCCCTTGTTTTCTTCCAAAGCAGAGCTTCGCTGTTCGTTGGAGCCTCACCGCCGCTCGTCGCCTCGCTGTGGTGTGGCGCCGACGCCAGTCACCACCGTCGTTGCTGACTTCCCTCCCACGCTCTCTCTCTCTCTCCGTCGACATGAAGAAGAAGGAAGGAGACAAGATGAGATCCAATTGGTCGGATCTCGCTGTTCTGTGTTCAGCCGCACCGAATCCCACCTTCGCTATCCCGTGTTCCGATCGGATCCTGTGTGTAGAGAGATTTCCATTGGATCGCTACAGTGTTCCGTGTTCTGGGCGCATCGAACCCCTTGTTGTTCCCTGTTTTGGATCTCGATCCACTGTGTAGAAGAATTCCTATTGGTCGATTCGGTGTTCCATGTTCTGGCCGCAGCAAATCCAGTTTTGCCGTCCTGTGTTCTGGCCGATCCGGTGCGGAGTGGAATCTACTATTTGGCATTTTTGTGCACGTACTCTTGGGATTGCTCCCCGGGATTCTAATCCCGTTATTCTTATTAATTTATTGAATCGTCTACAAAGAAAAAGGCAAGTCCACTTGAACTGCTGTATTTACTCTAGTTCAAGATTAATTGATCTCTATGCAAGTAGTTCCATCTTAATTATTCTAATTTGCCTTGTGTCCCTTCAGTTGGGAGTATCGAGGGTTTACACGAGCTAACCCGACATACTCTTGACCTCTTATTATTATCCATTGACTCAAACCCAAGCCTAGTTACATACTTGACATGAATAAAACAAATTGAACTTGTACATGAGAAAAACACGTCCTGATTAAAATACATGTTATTACTTGAGATCTTGTGACTTGAACTTGACATGATAAACTTGACTTGTTTACTGGGAAAATTCACTTGACTTGTTTACTTGGAAAATTCACATTACTTGCTTTACATTAGTCTTGATACATGCATGGTACAATAACTCGATAATTACCCACTTGATGAATATAAACGTGATGATTTTTATAAAATTCTGCTGCTTGTACTGTTTGGCACTGAGGTTTCGACCCAGCTATATTAGGAATCAGATAAAATAATGTAAAGAGAATTATTGTTTTCAGATTCATTACTTCGCGTATATTATTGTGTAATATACCATGTTGCTGCATTATCACCATTCACTTGACATTATTATAACCACTCGCATGTACATATATGACTTAGCAATAAAATACTAAACAAGCCGGGGTTTCTAAGGGTTGACCTAGTAGTGGACAGTCTCCGAAAATGTACTCGGTAGGGCCCTCTTGTTACATGGACTTGTTATATGGAAGGTGGAGATTACTTGTAGAGACGTGAACTTGTTATCTTGTTATCGTGATATACCCGAGTGCACGCTCTGTTGACCCCACCACGAAGTCTAAAACGAACACTGTTGTGCGTGCATCAAACCTGTAGTATGGGATGCAGTGGTACGTGCACTAGATAGGAGAAACAACTTGATAATAGACCTAGTTGACATGTATACATACTTGATAAAAACCATTGCTATTAGTACCATTATTGTCCTTGCAATTTGATCTTGATTCATATTTCTTCATGTACCCTGTTTTCTTTACTCTCTATTTTCACTACTTGCTATCCGTACTTGCTCTAAGGACAAATTATTCTTTCTTTTTAGATGAACAAGTACAGGTGCACAAGGAAAATTTCCATAAGACATTGATGAGCAGTTCTTCTACAATTGGAGCATGAGTCTCTCGAGCTATTTGGTGAGTCATTATATTCCAGAATTGGTTATTGAATTTCATTCTCGTTTATGTCATTATGTTTCCTGCGTGGTTGTGATTCAATTTCCTTATATTGTTGAGCTAAGACCGGTACAGCTTATGGATGATATGAGTTGGCGTACTTATATCATTCGTTGGGCCTCAGTTACGTGCCTGTATTCCTGTATTCCGGGAAGCGGGGCGTGACAGATCCATGCAAAAACCATAAATCGTGTTTATGAGTTATACCTTAAAGATAGACTTGGTGTCTCCAAAATATGTCAATCATAGCACTACAAAGGTTACAGTGCTTTTAATGTACTCACACGAATTGATCAAATCAATCTCTCCCTCATGCCGTAGTGCTAGCTGCGGGAAAAGGGATATTCCTCACGATCTCTCTCTCTCTCACACAATTTCTGTGACGGCCAGGGTTTTCTCCTGTGTATTTTTCACATAAATATATTGTATATATAGGTGTAGAAAATTAACCCTAAGAGAGTGGTGAGGTGGTTGAGCTCACAACCTGACATGGGTTAGATTCGTGTGTGCCCCTTCTAACTTCAATTGACCAATTTAATCTAATTAATTACTCAACCATGTAAGGAGTCCAAGTCTTACTAGGATACTCAATTAAATTCATCTTATAAATTTAAATCACAATTTCGATCCATTCTAAGTGTGTGGCCCTGTAGGCTCCCATTATGTTGACAGTAATACTAAAATTCTATTCTAGTGTTACAAACAGTGAGCGGTATCTATCAATACATCACTGCTACTCAAGTAACGAGAATGCTAGTGATTTAATATAACCTTTCTGTGACTAATACTACCCTGTAGTCTAGTTCTTTTGTGCAGATATCTTAATTGACCATAAGACATAGAACAAGTCACCCTTGTATAGTTCAATCTTTGGTTTCTTAATGTCTGACCAAACTTACTAAAACAAATGAGCTCAATATCTCATATTGACTCATTTGAGCACGACCATGCATTTTGTTGTCTCACTCAACAAGGGGCACGCAGATATCACTTATGTTATATAGGAGGAACAAATCATATCTAAGTCACTCACATTTCTCTGCATAATTTGTAGTATATCCAATATTCGACTTTATAATCACCTTATTAAAGGCAACATTTGACAATATTAAAACATATAACTTCTCATGTAGAGAACTGTAGAGACTTCAAGTTAAAGGACTACATACACCACGGTCACTGTGAGAACTGCTTATGACACTCACGTAACGATCCATGAAGCGTTCTCATGGTGGGTCAGTCCAGTACATTATTACTCTAATATGAACCTATGTGAAGACTTGATATCTCATATCCATGGTCCGTGAGAATGGTTATCATTCTACGTACACACTAGTCTCTATGTATTATCATTGTCCTAATTCACAATAATACTTGACTAGAGACATTTAAGAATAGTGTTCTGATTTCAGTCAATATGATCTCACAATCAAGTCATGCACTTGATATCCCGTAGTATTGAACTTACTATTCTAAGGACTTTATTATGTTCTTTTAATTCACAAAAAATAAAATGTCTCAATAGGAAATAAATGGCACGATGCAATGTAAACTAGTAATGTCAATACACAACTGGTCTCTATACCATACACCAACACTTTTCAGCACTCGTTCTCATTGGAGCCGCAACTTAGTCGCCAGAGTTCGCCAACAACAATGTCACGCCCCGCTTCCCAAAATACAGGAATACGAGTACGTAACGAAGACTCAGCGAATGATGTAAATACCATCCATAAGCTGTACTAGTCTAACTTAGCAATATGAACAACAATCACAACCACGCAAGAGAATATAGTCACATAAATAAAGAACAACTTCGATAATAAATGAGATAATTCAAAACATAATATCCAACATCTGGAAAAAAAGAAACTCCGGGTTAACAAAGCCCAAAACAAAGTACAATATCAATAATAATGTTCAAAGGAAAAAAATAGCATAAAGATAATTCAAGCAGTCAATTCTTGGGCTCTATCTTCTAAAATCATTGTCACTAATTCCTTCTAGTATCACTCCTTCAGTACCTATAAACTCGTGATCTAAAAATAGAGAAAATAATTTCCTTAGAGCAAGTCATGGACAACAAGTAGAGAACAATAAAAAAAGCATGGTATATCAAGAATGAAGGACTGGATCAAAGTCAAGAACAAATACAAAGGATTGTCAATAATGTTAATGGTCTATGTTTAATCATGTAATAATTAATGATTTTCAATTCAAGTCCAATATCGATGACAGTATACGGGATCAAGTATGAAATGTCAAGTGAGGGTTATTATTCATTTTATTAACATATCTAATGCATGTAGTACTGCATTCCATACCACAGGTTCGATGCATGTAAACAAGTGAACGTTTTAGACTATGATGGTGAACTCAATAGATCGTGTACTCGGCATCGATAACAATAATTAACAATCAATAATTTGCAATCAATACTCCACCTTCCAATCAATCAATGTAAACAATCAGGCCTTTACCGAGTACAGTCTCCGATTGTTCATTACCAAGTCGACCCATAATACCCTGGCTTGTTAATATTTTATTTCATCCTATGTGAGCATGCAAAAAGATATCAAGGTTGTGTAATGCTAGGTGTGACTAATTCCACTCATTTTAGGCAAAGCAAGAAATATTTATATTAAATCAACACAATTCATACAATCTGGACAGCAGGACGTTATTGTACAAAAACAGACATTCCGTTGCTATAGAAAAGCAAATCTGGATCCGTAAGAAGTTCTAGAAACTAGATGCTCTACTAATTTCAGCGAATATACACACGATATATAAAAATCACAGAAACTAGGTTCAAATGCTTATTCTTTACAAATTTCATGTTCAGATAGCAGGTTATAGATTGTGTTCACATATATGTATAAGGTCTGAATACTCATCAAATAATTCCATAAAAATTCAGGGTGATACCTACGCATGTCTAGTCCCAGCCAAATTTATTTTACATTTTAATTTTACTGTTATAATGTTCTGTTTATTAATAAATCAAGGTGATACACATAAAATTGTGAATCTGAAAATCCAGACCTAGCAGTACTAAAAGTCAAATATTTAGCAGATTATAAATCGGAATTCAATTTCGTAGAATGTTAGACACATGGAGCTAAAATTTTTGTTTACAAAGTTTATTCAAATTATTATAGCAACAGGTTCGAAAGTCTGATATAAAAAGAAGTTGACAGCAGGCCAGAAATAATTTAACATGAATTGGCAAAATTTTTATCACACAAGCATGCGATATTAGGGAAACTAATTAACAAAAGTTTTATTTGGTGATTATTGGCCTAAGCCAAAAAGAGGTTGATCCACTTCATTCGCTTGACGAATAATCTTCGCTTCATGCAATTCCAAGATTAATGATGCAATTTACAATCAAGGCAATTAATTCATCTAGTTATCAAACAATTCTATAACATGGATCTGCTAATTTTTCATGTATAACGTGCATATGCAATGTGCAATAGAGACTAGGTTCGAGTCGAAGATATTGGTACGAAGTCAAGAATATCTTAGGTTAGCTCGTGTAAACCCTCAATATACTCAACGAAAGATGAACAGTATAACAATACGATAAACAATCTTGATCTACTTGCGGAGATCAAATGAATTCTTGAACAAGAGAAAAAAAAAATTTCAAGAGAGACTTGCCTTTATAGATGATTAGTCCGTATATGAAGAGAATGACGGGATGAGAATCCTGATGGCAATACGTGCAAGTCACGTACAACCACACACTCACAAACACGAGCACACTACGTGCAACAAATCCACAGCAAACAGCAAAAGGGGCACACAACAACAAAGAGCTAGCACCCACCCGAACAACAAACGACAAATCCTCCCTCCCCATAAAACAGCAAACAACCAAAGGGGATAGCAGCAAAGGACAGGGCAGAGTTGGCTCCGACGGCACTGGCTACAACAGTGGGCAGCGTTGGTTGAGGCTAGGGCGGCGACGGTCGACGGTGGATAGCGAGGTGCGGCAAGGAGGAGTAGACGGCGGCAACAAGGTTTTGACAGAGTTCCTCTGTTTTGGAAGAAAATAGAGGAAGAGGACGAGGTCGATAAGCGATGGCAAAGGCGGTGGAAGGTGGTTGCGGTCGAGGGCAAAGCTCAAGGTAGGGCATCAACAAGACAGTGGGTCAATGGGTGCGGCGAGATGCAGGGGCATCGAGGTGCAGGATTAAACATTGGATGGTGGGGGGTTGGGTGTGGGATCGAGGATGAAGGTGAGGACGAGGACTAGGGGGGTGCGGGTTGTAGGGTGTTTGACAAAGAGGAGACGAAGGTGGAAAGGTGGGTGCTCGACCGTCGATGGGTTGCGACTGGTGGCAAGGAGACATGGACGAGGGTAGGTGGCGATGGCTGGAAGAGGAAGAAGCGAGACCTTGAAGATGAACGGGGGCAACGAGGATGGGTGGAGACAAGGGCGGTTGATGATGGCTCTGCTTTTAGAAAAAATAGAGGAAGAGGAGGGGAATGGCAATGGTGGTTGCAAAGAAGAAGATGAGAGGTGAAAGACAGTGGAAGGCCGGGGATGGAAGGGCATGGACAATCGGTGATGTAAGCCCTATTTTCAGATTTTATTGTATTTTGTTTTCTTTTGAATATTGTATCTGGATTCTTTTATTATATTATGTTTTGTCTTCTCTTAGGTTCTTTTGTTCTCTCTTGATCGATCTGTATTCTTTTGGTTGGATTCTGTTCTCTTTGCAAATTTTGCTCTTTCTATTTTGAGTTTGATTTGTTCTCCTTTGTGTTCGTCTCATCTCATTGCATTAATTTTTCTCTTTTTGGAGCCAAAACCGATACCCAAAACCCACAAAATCTCAACCCAAAATCCTAATTCTTGATCCCTATATATACCATATTAAATTAACCCTAAATTTATCCCTCTCTCTCTCCTCCGCCGTTTCTCTCTCCCCGACCCTATCCCTCTCCTTCTCTGTTTTCGTTGCTCCCCAAACCCAAACCGAAACTCTATCCCCGATGGCCTCTCCGATCACCTTCCACCACCATCATCGTCCTCGTCTCCATCCCCTCATTTTCGTCGCCTCTGTTGACCCCCTTCGTCATCCCCATTCTCCTCGTTGAACCCTATCCACCGTGGTTTTTCCCTTCGCCATTGTCGCCCTCACCGTGCACCCCCCCTTCATCCTCTGCTGATCCCCATCGCGTCCTCGTCACCGTCCAAGCCCCGAAAATGCCCCGTTCCTTCTCCCCTGTTTCGAGCGAAAACAGAGGTTGCCCTCGTCAGAGTTCGTCGCAACTGCCGTCGCCACCGTCGCTTCCCGACCATGGTGCTGATGTCGCTCTGCCCCCGTCGCAGTCGCCGGAGAGTCACCGTGTTTCCTCTCCCTCTCTCTCCTTGCCGAGGTTGAAGACGCTCACCGATTGGGCGAGCTCGTTGTTTGGTGTTCGGCGCTCAGCGAATCTGATCCTGCTGTTTGCTGTTCGGTCCAGATCCGGTGTGGAGCTTTGCCGTGAGTTGCTGTTTTGTTTGCTCGGGTTTCTTCGTATGGGTTTTGCATGTGTTTTTGGGAGTTTCACTCGGGATTCTGATCCCGTTATTCTTATTATTTGAATCTGCAAATTAACAGGAAAGTCTGTTCTTGAACTAGCATTTTATTCTGTTCAAGTTATTTGATCTTCCGCAAGTAGATCCCGTCCATTTCGTTGACATACTGCCTTGACAATTCTGTTAAGTTTATCGAGCATTTACACGAGCTAACTCGACATACTCTTAACATCGTGCCATTCTCTTTGATCTAAAATCTAGTCCCTATTGTTCCATGCATATGCACAATTAAACAACTAGATTCATTTATAGGACTACTTGATAATTGGACATGTTAAATTGTATGTGTTAGACTGAAGTTGATCGATGAATTGATACCATGCTTGTGATAATTGTATCTTAAACTTAGAAATTTGCATGTTGACACCTAGGATCTCTTTGATTATCAATTTGCATGCTATATGTGATCGTATGATTTATTTGTTGCCTTTTTATGTTAAGTTAATTTCTGGACTGTTGGATGTTCCACTTTGAATCAGATTTTTAACCATGCTAATGACATAATTTGAAATAACTTGATGAACATAAATTATAGCCCTAGATGTCTAGATCACTTTTCCCTGGTGTGGATTTAAATTCTAATTTTTCATCTGCTAGATATCATCTTTTTAGTACAGCTATGTTAGAAATTCCAGATTCATAAATGTATGTGTATCCTGCTATTTCTTAATTTAATTGACCATGCTAACAGTAAATGAAAAATCTGAAATAAATCTAGTTGACCTAGACATGTGTGGGTACTTCCCAGAATTTTTATAGATTTTATTAATGAGTTCTCTGACATGAAATAATTAGTTGAACCCAACTTACTGCATGCTGCCTGAACATAAAACCTGAATAGAATAGAATTTTCACCGTAGTTCCTGTACCTTTTATATGTCTTAATTATATTCGTTGGAACTGTGAGGTAGTCTACTTTCTAACTTCCGATGGATTCAGGTTTGCTATTTTTTAGTAACCGTAATCTATGTTTGAGTACAACAAGGTCATGCTGTCCTCATTTAGTGAAATGTGCTTATATGATGTGTTTGTTTCATGCTTTGGCTGTAATGCCTAGAACTAGTCACACTTAGTATAATACAACATTGAAACCCTCTTGCATGCTCACATAGGATGAAAATAAACTATTAACAGGCCGGGTTATTATGGGTAGACTTGGTAGTGAATGATCGGAAAATGTACTCGGTAAGACCTTCTCGCTCGCAGGAATACTTGACATAGAAGGAGGAGTATTGATTGCAATGATTGATGGATGATCTTTGCATGTAAATTATTGTTATCAATGCTGAGTACACGATCCGTGAATTCACCATCGGTCTAAACAATCACTGTGTGTTGCGCCGAACCTGTGGAAAGGAACGCAGTACTACGTGCACTAGATAGATTAATAAAATACTTAATAACCTGCATCTCATGCTTGACCTTGAATTGACATCACTCATTACCTGCGTGATTATTGTACTCCTTTGATATTATTGCCTGCTCTTTGCTCTGTTCTTTGTCTTTGATCCTGTTCTTTTTCCTTTGATATACATATTTCCTTTATCCTTTGTTTTTTCTACTTGCTGCCCACGACTTGCTCTAAGGGCACTTTTTTTTTCTCTTTTTAGATCAAGATTTTACAGGTGCTGAATGATCTATCCCGGAAGGAATTAGTGAGCAACATTTCTAAAGATGGAACCAGTCTGTGCTGCTTAGATTTATTTGCTGCTAGTTTTATTTCTTAAAAATTGTTATGACTTGTACTTTGTTTTGGGCTTTATGACCCGGAGTTTGTTTTGATCCCAGATGTTGGATATTTATATTGTTGGATTATTTCATTCATTATTGGAATTTTTCTTTGATTCATGTGGTTATATTTCTTGTGTGGTTGTATTTTATTGTTCATATTATTGAGTTAGTCTGGTACAGCTTATGGATGGTGTTTACATCATTTGTTGGGCCTACGTTACGTACTCGTATTCCGTATTTTTGGGTAGTGGGGCGTGACAGAGTTTTTAGTGGTATCAGAGCCCAGAGTTAAGTAATATATCAATCAAACATGATTATCTTTATGAGGTTTGGCTTTGATTGGTATATTAGTCAAGTTTGGCTTTAGTCGGGTTAACTCAGCGATTTGCACACCACGATAATCACATGAATGCATGTATAATAACCAACATATGATCTGGGCACTGACTATCTTTGATCGTGTTTCAGGCTATGACTCGTGGGAATTCTTTTTCTCGCTCAGGGAATCAGTAGCCGGACAACGCTGCTATTCTCCAGACGATTCAGCAGATGATGGCTCTTCAGCAGGAGCACAATGAGCTGATGAGAGCCACTTTGGTAGCCAATGGGAATGTCGCTTGACCTGCACCTGAGCCACTGCCACCTAGGCCCGGTACGGTAGCAGATTTTATGAGGCTGCACACGGATAAGTTTTTGGGTACTGAGTCGCCGTTGGAGGCCGAGCAATGGCTTATCCGGACGGAGCAACTGCTGGTTGCCGCTCATGTTGTCGAGGCGGATCGTGTGGATGTGGTTCCAATTGGTAGATCTCGCTCATATCTGGTGGCGGGCTGAATCCGAGAGGATGTCGCGACCCATTGAGTGGATCACTTTCTCTGAGAGCTTCATGGCAAAGTTCTTTTCCAGTGTCACCAAGGCAGAGATGGAGCGAAAATTTGTTTCCCTAACTCAGGTCAGCTTGATAGTGTTCTTAAATGTCATTTGTTGTTGCCTACTTCACTTGTAACGGTATTAATTTGAGCATTAGCTTGATCAAGGAAACTGTTCCTTGGACAAGTATGCTACAGAGTTTACTCAGCTCGGTCGCTTCGCCCCTACCCTCGTTACCACTGATAAGGCTCGGGCTAGTCGTTTTCAGTCGGGCTTGAGCTTTTCCCTCCAGGACCGTTTGGCTGCTCTTCGGCTTCGTGCTTATTCCGATGTACTGGATGCGGCTCGGATCTAAGAGCAGACTCTCAGCAGGTCTAGTGTTCCTCAGCGGACTGTTTCACACCCTGTTGTAGCTCGGCTTTTCGGAGGACCTATTCGTAGGCCAGTTTTGCCCCCTCCCGTGAGAGTACAGCCGTACACACCTGTTGTTCTGAGGAATGTTGAGACTTGTGGCTACTGTCATAAGACTGGGCATTCACAGCGAGACTACAGGATGGCCAACCAACTGTGTTTAGTGTGTGGGAGCAGTGAGCATATGGTTCGTGACTGTCCGAGGAACAGAGCTCCTGCGCCGGTTGCTGGTGCTGCTCAGCTAGGAGCACCGACTCGTGGTCAGGGTAGGCCGCCTCTTCCTCCGCAGATACAAGTCTTTGATCAGAGGCGTGTGGCTCCTAGAGGAGGTCAGGTTGGCGGTCTTGGTCAGGCTTATAACCTGACAACCGAGGGAGCGGAAGTTGTTGTTGGAGTGATTATAGGTATATCACATTAGTTGTACTTTCTTTTTCTTTCTTTCAGTTTTCTGCATATTATTTTCCCTCCTTTGTACAATTATTCATGTATATCCTGCTAGCACCTTATTCTTTTGTTTGATCTTCTTCTAAGTGTGATTTTAGTCTTCTCTCTTCCAGCTCATGTGTTGTTTGATTCGGGTGCTACCCACTCTTTCATTTCTTCTCGCTTTGTTGATCAGCATGGTTTGGCTAGCGATGCTATGCCCGCAGATTGGAACATCACCACAGGTGGAGGTGTCGTTGTCTATTCTAGGGTTTGCTAGCAGAGCCCGTTGCTGATTGGTGGTGTGATTTTCTCGGTGGATTTGATTGTGATTCCCAATTCCAGTTTCGATGTCATTCTGGGCATGGACTGGTTCGGTGTTTCCTGTGCCGTGATTGATTGCTGTTAGAAGATGGTGACTTTTAGGCTTTCTGGTCAACCAGAATTTTTTTCCATGCGGGTCAGACATCGTTAGGGCGTGTCAATAACTCGATGGACCCCAAGGCTGTTTCTCTTGTGACGCTGGGTTCTGATGGGGTTGTTGCACCCTTAGTTGTGCAGGACTTCCTTGATGTGTTTTCCAAGGAATTGCCCGGTCTGCCACCAGTCCGAGATGTGGAGTTCAACATTGATGTTCTGCCTGGTACGATCCCTATTTTCAAGAGTCTGTATCGTATGGCACCGGTTGAATTGGCAGAGCTGAAGGTGCAAGTTCAGGAGCTGCTTGATAAGGGTCTTTCTCAGACCTAGTGTTTCACCTTGGGGAGCCCCAGTTCTGTTTGTCAGCAAGAAGGATGGAAGCCGCAGGCTTTGTATAGACTACAGGGAGTTGAACAATGTTACTGTCAAGAATCGGTATTCATTGTCGAGGATTGACGATTTGTTCGACCAACTGGGAGGTGCTTCAGTGTTCTTGAAGTTGGATCTTCGTTCCGGGTATCATCAAGTCAGAGTGAAGTCAGAGGATGTTCTCAAATGGCTTTCCGAACGAGGTACGGGCATTACAAGTTCTTCGTGATACCTTTCGGAGTGACTAATGCACTGGCTGTGTTCATGAGTCTGATGAACAGGGTGTTTTCTTCGTTCTTGGATCAGTTTGTCGTGGACTTCATTGACGACATATGGGTGTACTCACAGAACAAGGAGGATCATGTTGAGCATCTGAAGAGTGTTCTGCAGAATTTGAGGGAGAACCATCTGTATGGGAAGCTCGATAAATGCGAGTTCTGGCTAGATCGGGTTGGTTTTTTTGGCCATATTATTTCTGGTGCTGGTGTTTCTGTGGATCCGTCGAAGATTTCTGCGGTCAAGGATTGGCCTATTCCGAAGTCTGTTCTTGAGGTGCGGAGTTTTCTTGGTTTGGCTAGTTACTATCGGAAGTTCGTTCAGGATTTCTCCAAGATCGTTGGACCCTTGACAAGTTTGACCAGGAAGGAGCAGAAGTTTATCTAGGATGAAGCTTGTGATGAAGCTTTCGCCGAGTTGAAGCATCGGTTGACGTCAGCGCCTGTGCTGACTATACCCGACAGTTCGGGTGGTTTTGTGATCTTTTGTGATGCTTTAGAGAGAGGTATGGGAGCAGTGCTGATGCAGTGAGGCAAGGTTGTCGCTTATGCATCGAGACAGTTGAGACCTCATGAGAAGAACTATCCTACGCATGATCTGGAGCTTGCAGCTTTGATCTTTGCCTTGAAGTTGTGGAGGCACTATTTGCTTGGGGATAGAGTAGAGATTTTCACAGATCACAAGCGCCTCAAGTATGTGTTCATACAGAAGGAGTTAAACATAAGGCAGAGGAGATGGCTGGAATTGATGGCCGACTTTGACATCAATTTGCAGTATCACCCGGGCAGAATAAATTCGGTGCCAGATGCTTTGAGTCGGAGGCCTGCCGCTATGTTCCTCACTCAGCAAAAGAAACTAGTGGAGGACATGAGGAAGCTGGAGTTGGATGTGTTGCTTCCCGAATCGGATCGGCAGCTTTTGTTGTTGCAGTTGCAATATTCCTTGGTAGAGCAGATCAAGGCAACCCAAGGGAGTGATCAGCAATTACAGGAGTTTCTGAGTGAGGTAGAGGCTGGTTTGAGATCGGATTTGGTCGTCCATGCTGATGGATCGCTTCGATTTGGCTCTAAGTTGTGTACCTAGAGGAGAAGTTAGGTGGAAGCTACACTAGGAAGCTCGTCGGTCCCCGTATTCTATTCATCCCGGTGGTACCAAGA